>MU699980.1:7100-24624 GCA_026770625.1 Nicotiana glauca | reverse complement strand
AGTTCCTTGTTCTCCAGGTGGACGCTTGACTTCAACTATATTCAACTGTTGTTCCTTGTTCTCAAGGTGGACGCCTAGCTTCAACTATCTTCAACTATTGTTCCTTGTTCTCCAGTTGGACACCTGAATTCAACAATCTTCAACTATTGTTCCTTGTTCTTTAGGTGGATGTCTGACTTCAACAATCTTCAACTATCGTTCCTTGTTCTCCCCATGGACTCCTGACTTAAAATATCTTTAACTATTGTTCCTTGTTCTCCAGGTGGACGCCCTACTTCAAAGATATTCAATTGTTCTTCCTTGTTCTCAAGGTGGACGCCGGGCTTCAACTATCTTCAACTATTGTTCCTAGTTCTACAGGTGGACGCCTGACTTCAACAATCTTCAACTATTGTTCCTCCAGGTGGACGCCTGACTTCAACTATCTTCATCTATTGTTCCTCGTTCTACTGGTAGACGCATGACTTTAACTATATTCAACTGTTGTTCCTTGTTCTCCAGGTGGACGCCTGACTTCTACTATCTTCAACTATAGTTCCTTGTTCTCCAGGTGCACGCTTGACTTCAACTATATTCAACTGTTGTTCCTTGTTCTAAAGGTGGACGCCTGACTCCAACAATCTTCAACTGTTGTTCCTTGTTCTTCAGGTAGATGCCTGACTTCAACTATCTTCAACTATTATTCCTCGTTCTCCAGGTGGACGCCTGACTTCTTGTTCTCCAGGTAGACGCCTGATTTCAACAATCTTCAACTATTGTTCCTTAATCTCCAGGGTGACACCTGACTTCAACTATCTTCAACTATTGTTCCTCGTTCTCCAGGTGGACGCCTGACTTCAACTATCTTCAACTGTTGTTCCTTTTTCTCCAGGTGGACGCCTGACTTCAACTATCTTCAACTATAGTTCCTTGTTCTCCAGGTGGACACTTGACTTCAACTATATTAAACTATTAATCCCTGTTCTCAAGGTGGACGCCTGGCTTTAACTATCATCAACTATTATTCCTTGTTCTATAGGTGGACGCCTGACTCCAACTATCTTCAACTATTGTTCCTTGTTCTCTAGGTGGACGCTTGGCTTCAACTATCTTCAACTATTGTTCCTTGTTCTCCAGGTGGACGACTGACTTCAACTATCTTCAACTATTGTTTCTTGTTCTTCAGGTGGATGCCTGACTTCAACTATCTTCAACTGTTGTTCCTCATTCTCCAGGTGGACGCCTGACTTCAACTATCTTCATCTATTGTTCCTTGTTCTCCAGGTGGACGCCTGACTTCTTGTTCTCCGGGTGGACGCCTGACTTAAACAATCTTCAACTATAGTTCCTTGTCCTCCAGGTGGACACTTGACTTCAACAATCTTCAACTATTGTTCCTCGTTCACCAGGGGGACGCCTGACTTCAACTATCTTCAACTGTTGTTCCTTGTTCTCCAGGTGAATGCCTGACTTCTACCATCTTCAACTATAGTTCCTTGTTCTCCAGGTGGACGCTTGACTTCAACTATATCCAACTATTGTTCCTTGTTCTCAAGGTGGACGCCTAGCTTCAACTATCTTCAACTATTATTCCTTGTCCTCCAGGTGGACGCATGACTCCAACTATCTTCAACTAGTGTTCCTTGTTCTCTTGGTAGACGCCTGACTTCAACTATCTTCAACTATTGTTCCTCGTTCTCCAGGTGGAATCCTGACTTCAACTATCTTGAACAATTGATCCATGTTCTCCAGGTGGATGCCTGACTTCAACTATCTTCAACTATAGTTCCTTGTTCTCCAGGTGGATGCCCGACTTCAACTATCTTCAACTATAGTTCCTTGTTCTCCAGGTGGATGCCCGACTTCAACTATCTTCAACTATAGTTCCTTGTTCTCCAGGTGGATGCCCGACTTCAACTATCTTCAACTATAGTTCCTTGTTCTCCAGGTGGATGCCCGACTTCAACTATCTTCAACTATAGTTCCTTGTTCTCCAGGTGGATGCCCGACTTCAACTATCTTCAACTATAGTTCCTTGTTCTCCAGGTGGATGCCCGACTTCAACTATCTTCAACTATAGTTCCTTGTTCTCCAGGTGGATGCCCGACTTCAACTATCTTCAACTATAGTTCCTTGTTCTCCAGGTGGATGCCCGACTTCAACTATCTTCAACTATAGTTCCTTGTTCTCCAGGTGGATGCCCGACTTCAACTATCTTCAACTATAGTTCCTTGTTCTCCAGGTGGATGCCCGACTTCAACTATCTTCAACTATAGTTCCTTGTTCTCCAGGTGGATGCCCGACTTCAACTATCTTCAACTATAGTTCCTTGTTCTCCAGGTGGATGCCCGACTTCAACTATCTTCAACTATAGTTCCTTGTTCTCCAGGTGGATGCCCGACTTCAACTATCTTCAACTATAGTTCCTTGTTCTCCAGGTGGATGCCCGACTTCAACTATCTTCAACTATAGTTCCTTGTTCTCCAGGTGGATGCCCGACTTCAACTATCTTCAACTATAGTTCCTTGTTCTCCAGGTGGATGCCCGACTTCAACTATCTTCAACTATAGTTCCTTGTTCTCCAGGTGGATGCCCGACTTCAACTATCTTCAACTATAGTTCCTTGTTCTCCAGGTGGATGCCCGACTTCAACTATCTTCAACTATAGTTCCTTGTTCTCCAGGTGGATGCCCGACTTCAACTATCTTCAACTATAGTTCCTTGTTCTCCAGGTGGATGCCCGACTTCAACTATCTTCAACTATAGTTCCTTGTTCTCCAGGTGGATGCCCGACTTCAACTATCTTCAACTATAGTTCCTTGTTCTCCAGGTGGATGCCCGACTTCAACTATCTTCAACTATAGTTCCTTGTTCTCCAGGTGGATGCCCGACTTCAACTATCTTCAACTATAGTTCCTTGTTCTCCAGGTGGATGCCCGACTTCAACTATCTTCAACTATAGTTCCTTGTTCTCCAGGTGGATGCCCGACTTCAACTATCTTCAACTATAGTTCCTTGTTCTCCAGGTGGATGCCCGACTTCAACTATCTTCAACTATAGTTCCTTGTTCTCCAGGTGGATGCCCGACTTCAACTATCTTCAACTATAGTTCCTTGTTCTCCAGGTGGATGCCCGACTTCAACTATCTTCAACTATAGTTCCTTGTTCTCCAGGTGGATGCCCGACTTCAACTATCTTCAACTATAGTTCCTTGTTCTCCAGGTGGATGCCCGACTTCAACTATCTTCAACTATAGTTCCTTGTTCTCCAGGTGGATGCCCGACTTCAACTATCTTCAACTATAGTTCCTTGTTCTCCAGGTGGATGCCCGACTTCAACTATCTTCAACTATAGTTCCTTGTTCTCCAGGTGGATGCCCGACTTCAACTATCTTCAACTATAGTTCCTTGTTCTCCAGGTGGATGCCCGACTTCAACTATCTTCAACTATAGTTCCTTGTTCTCCAGGTGGATGCCCGACTTCAACTATCTTCAACTATAGTTCCTTGTTCTCCAGGTGGATGCCCGACTTCAACTATCTTCAACTATAGTTCCTTGTTCTCCAGGTGGATGCCCGACTTCAACTATCTTCAACTATAGTTCCTTGTTCTCCAGGTGGATGCCCGACTTCAACTATCTTCAACTATAGTTCCTTGTTCTCCAGGTGGATGCCCGACTTCAACTATCTTCAACTATAGTTCCTTGTTCTCCAGGTGGATGCCCGACTTCAACTATCTTCAACTATAGTTCCTTGTTCTCCAGGTGGATGCCCGACTTCAACTATCTTCAACTATAGTTCCTTGTTCTCCAGGTGGATGCCCGACTTCAACTATCTTCAACTATAGTTCCTTGTTCTCCAGGTGGATGCCCGACTTCAACTATCTTCAACTATAGTTCCTTGTTCTCCAGGTGGATGCCCGACTTCAACTATCTTCAACTATAGTTCCTTGTTCTCCAGGTGGATGCCCGACTTCAACTATCTTCAACTATAGTTCCTTGTTCTCCAGGTGGATGCCCGACTTCAACTATCTTCAACTATAGTTCCTTGTTCTCCAGGTGGATGCCCGACTTCAACTATCTTCAACTATAGTTCCTTGTTCTCCAGGTGGATGCCCGACTTCAACTATCTTCAACTATAGTTCCTTGTTCTCCAGGTGGATGCCCGACTTCAACTATCTTCAACTATAGTTCCTTGTTCTCCAGGTGGATGCCCGACTTCAACTATCTTCAACTATAGTTCCTTGTTCTCCAGGTGGATGCCCGACTTCAACTATCTTCAACTATAGTTCCTTGTTCTCCAGGTGGATGCCCGACTTCAACTATCTTCAACTATAGTTCCTTGTTCTCCAGGTGGATGCCCGACTTCAACTATCTTCAACTATTGTTCCTTGTTCTCCAAGTGGACGCCTGACTTCAACAATCTTCAACTATTGTTTCTTGTTCTTCAGGTGGATGCCTGACTTCAACTATCTTCAACGATTGTTCCTCATTCTCCAGGTGGACGCCCGACTTCAACTATCTTCAACTATTATTCCTCGTTCTCCAGCTGGACGCCTGACTTCAACTATCTTCAACTATTGTTCCTTGTTCTCCAGGTGGATGCCCGACTTCAACTATCTTCAACTATTGTTCCTTGTTCTCCAGGTGGACACTTGACTTCTTGTACTCCAGGTGGACGCCTGACTTCAACAATCTTCAACTATTGTTCCTTGTTCTCCAGGTGGACGCCTGACTTCAACTATCTTCAACTGTTGTTCCTTGTTCTCCATGTGGACGCCTGACTTCTACCATCTTCAACTATAGTTCCTTGTTCTCCAGGGGGGCGCTTGACTTCAACTATATTCTACTGTTGTTCCTTGTTCTAAAGGTGGACGCCTAGCTTCAACTATCTTCAACTATTGTTCCTTGTCCTCCAGGTGGACGCCTGACTTCAACTATCTTTAACTATTGTTCCTTGTTCTCCAAGTGGACGCCTGACTTCAACAATCTTCAACTATTATTTCTTGTTCTTCAGGTGGATGCCTGACTTCAACTATCTTCAACTATTGTTCCACATTCTCCAGGTGGACGCCTGACTTCAACTATCTTTAACTATTATTCCTCATTTTCCGGGTGGACGCCTGACTTCTTGTTCTCCAGATGGACGCCTGACTTCAACAATCTTAAACTATAGTTCCTTGTCCTCCAGGTGGACACTTGACTTCAACTATCTTCAACTATTGTTCCTTGTTCACCAGGTGGACGCCTGACTTCAACTATCTTCAACTGTTGTTCCTTGTTCTCCAGGTGAATGCCTGACTTCTACCATCTTCAACTATAGTTCCTTGTTCTTCAGGTGGACGCTTGACTTCAACTATATTCAACTGTTGTTCCTTGTTCTCAAGGTGGACGCATAGCTTCAACTATCTTCAACAATTATTCCTTGTCCTCTAGGTGGACGCCTGACTCCAACTATCTTCAACTAGTGTTCCTTGTTCTCTATGTGGACGCCTGACTTCAACTATCTTCGACTATTGTTCCTCGTTCTCCAGGTGGAATCCTGACTTCAACTATCTTTAACAATTGTTCCATGTTCTCCAGGTGGATGCCTGAGTTCAACTATCTTCAACTATTGTTCTTTGTTCTCCAGGTGGACGCCTGACTTCAACTATCTTTATCTATTATTCCTTGTTCTCCAGGTGGACGCCTGACTTTAACTATCTTCAGCTATTGTTCCTTGTTCTCCAGGTGGACACCTGACTTCAACTATCTTCAACTGTTGTTCCTCGTTCTCCAGGTGGACGTATGACTTCAATTATCTTCAACTGTTGTTCCTTGTTCTCCAGGTGGACACCTGACTTCAAATATCTTCAACTATATTTCCTTGTTCTCCAATTGGATGCTTGAACTCAACTATATTCAACAATTAATCCTTGTTCTCAAGGTGGATGCCTGGCTTTAACTATCTTCAACTATTGTTCCTTTTTCTACAGGTGGACGCCTGACTCCAACTATCTTCAACTATTGTTCCTTGTTCTCTAGGTGGATGCTTGGCTTCAACTATCTTCAACTATTGTTCCTTGTTCTCCAGGTGGACAACTGACTTCAACTATCTTCAACTATTATTCCTTCTTCTCCAGGTGGACGCCTGACGTACTCTATCTTCATCTATTATTCCTTGTTCTCCAGGTGGATGCCTGACTTCTTGTTCTCCAGGTGGACGCCTGACTTCAACAATCTTCAACTATTGTTCCTTGTTCTCCAGGTGGACGCCTGACTTCATTAATCTTCAACTGTTGTTTCTTGTTCTTCAGGTGGATGCCTGACTTCAACTATCTTCAACGATTGTTCCTCATTCTCCAGGTGGACGCCTGACATCAACTATCTTCAACTATTATTCCTTGTTTTCCAGGTGGACGCCTGACTTCTTGTTCTCCAGGTGGACGCCTGACTTCAACTATCTTCAACTATTGTTCCTTCTTCTCCAGGTGGATGCCTGACTTCAACTATCTTCATCTATTATTCCTTGTTCTCCAAGTGGATGCCTGACTTCTTGTTCTCCAGGTGGACGCCTGAATTCAACAATCTTCAACTATTGTTCCTTGTTCTCCAGGTGGACGCTTGACTTCAACAATCTTCAACTATTGTTTCTTGTTCTTCAGGTGGATACCTGACTTCAACTATCTTCAACGATTGTTCCTCATTTTCCTGGTGGACGCCCGAGTTCAACTATCTTCAACTATTGTTCCTTGTTATCCAGGTGGACACCTGACTTCTTGTTCTCCAGGTGGACGCCTGACTTCAACAATCTTCAACTATTGTTCCTTGTTCTCCAGGTGGACACTTGACTTCAACTATCTTCAATTATTATTCCTCGTTCACCAGGTGGACGCCTGACTTCAACTATCTTCAACTGTTTTACTTGTTCTCCAAGTGGATGCCTGACTTCTACCATCTTCAACTATAGTTCCTTGTTCTCCAGGTAGACGCTTGACTTCAACTATATTCAACTGTTGTTCCTTGTTCTCAAGGTGGACGAGTAGCTTCAACTATCTTCAACTATTATTCCTTGTCCTCCAGCTGGACGCCTGACTCCAACAATCTTCAACTAGTGTTCCTTTTTCTCTAGGTGGACGCCTGACTTCAACTATCTTCAACTATTGTTCCTTGTTCTCCAGGTGGAATCCTGACTTCAACTATATTTAACAATTGTTCCATGTTCTCCAGGTGGAATCCTGACTTCAACTATCTTTAACAATTGTTCCATGTTCTCCAGGTGGATGCCTGAGTTCAACAATCTTCAATTATTGTTCTTTGTTCTCCAAGTGGACGCCTGACTTCAACTATCTTTAACTATTGTTCCTTATTTTCCAGGTGGACGCCTGACTTCAACTTTCTTCAGCTATTGTTCCTTGTTCTCCAGGTGGACACCTGACTTCAACTATCTTCAACTATTGTTCCTCGTTCTTCAGGTGGACGCCTGACTTCAACTATCTTCAACTATTGTTCCTCGTTCTTCAGGTGGACGCCTGACTTCAACTATCTTCAACTATTGTTCCTCGTTCTTCAGGTGGACGCCTGACTTCAACTATCTTCAACTATTGTTCCTCGTTCTTCAGGTGGACGCCTGACTTCAACTATCTTCAACTATTGTTCCTCGTTCTTCAGGTGGACGCCTGACTTCAACTATCTTCAACTATTGTTCCTCGTTCTTCAGGTGGACGCCTGACTTCAACTATCTTCAACTATTGTTCCTCGTTCTTCAGGTGGACGCCTGACTTCAACTATCTTCAACTATTGTTCCTCGTTCTTCAGGTGGACGCCTGACTTCAACTATCTTCAACTATTGTTCCTCGTTCTTCAGGTGGACGCCTGACTTCAACTATCTTCAACTATTGTTCCTCGTTCTTCAGGTGGACGCCTGACTTCAACTATCTTCAACTATTGTTCCTCGTTCTTCAGGTGGACGCCTGACTTCAACTATCTTCAACTATTGTTCCTCGTTCTTCAGGTGGACGCCTGACTTCAACTATCTTCAACTATTGTTCCTCGTTCTTCAGGTGGACGCCTGACTTCAACTATCTTCAACTATTGTTCCTCGTTCTTCAGGTGGACGCCTGACTTCAACTATCTTCAACTATTGTTCCTCGTTCTTCAGGTGGACGCCTGACTTCAACTATCTTCAACTATTGTTCCTCGTTCTTCAGGTGGACGCCTGACTTCAACTATCTTCAACTATTGTTCCTCGTTCTTCAGGTGGACGCCTGACTTCAACTATCTTCAACTATTGTTCCTCGTTCTTCAGGTGGACGCCTGACTTCAACTATCTTCAACTATTGTTCCTCGTTCTTCAGGTGGACGCCTGACTTCAACTATCTTCAACTATTGTTCCTCGTTCTTCAGGTGGACGCCTGACTTCAACTATCTTCAACTATTGTTCCTCGTTCTTCAGGTGGACGCCTGACTTCAACTATCTTCAACTATTGTTCCTCGTTCTTCAGGTGGACGCCTGACTTCAACTATCTTCAACTATTGTTCCTCGTTCTTCAGGTGGACGCCTGACTTCAACTATCTTCAACTATTGTTCCTCGTTCTTCAGGTGGACGCCTGACTTCAACTATCTTCAACTATTGTTCCTCGTTCTTCAGGTGGACGCCTGACTTCAACTATCTTCAACTATTGTTCCTCGTTCTTCAGGTGGACGCCTGACTTCAACTATCTTCAACTATTGTTCCTCGTTCTTCAGGTGGACGCCTGACTTCAACTATCTTCAACTATTGTTCCTCGTTCTTCAGGTGGACGCCTGACTTCAACTATCTTCAACTATTGTTCCTCGTTCTTCAGGTGGACGCCTGACTTCAACTATCTTCAACTATTGTTCCTCGTTCTTCAGGTGGACGCCTGACTTCAACTATCTTCAACTATTGTTCCTCGTTCTTCAGGTGGACGCCTGACTTCAACTATCTTCAACTATTGTTCCTCGTTCTTCAGGTGGACGCCTGACTTCAACTATCTTCAACTATTGTTCCTCGTTCTTCAGGTGGACGCCTGACTTCAACTATCTTCAACTATTGTTCCTCGTTCTTCAGGTGGACGCCTGACTTCAACTATCTTCAACTATTGTTCCTCGTTCTTCAGGTGGACGCCTGACTTCAACTATCTTCAACTATTGTTCCTCGTTCTTCAGGTGGACGCCTGACTTCAACTATCTTCAACTATTGTTCCTCGTTCTTCAGGTGGACGCCTGACTTCAACTATCTTCAACTATTGTTCCTCGTTCTTCAGGTGGACGCCTGACTTCAACTATCTTCAACTATTGTTCCTCGTTCTTCAGGTGGACGCCTGACTTCAACTATCTTCAACTATTGTTCCTCGTTCTTCAGGTGGACGCCTGACTTCAACTATCTTCAACTATTGTTCCTCGTTCTTCAGGTGGACGCCTGACTTCAACTATCTTCAACTATTGTTCCTCGTTCTTCAGGTGGACGCCTGACTTCAACTATCTTCAACTATTGTTCCTCGTTCTTCAGGTGGACGCCTGACTTCAACTATCTTCAACTATTGTTCCTCGTTCTTCAGGTGGACGCCTGACTTCAACTATCTTCAACTATTGTTCCTCGTTCTTCAGGTGGACGCCTGACTTCAACTATCTTCAACTATTGTTCCTCGTTCTTCAGGTGGACGCCTGACTTCAACTATCTTCAACTATTGTTCCTCGTTCTTCAGGTGGACGCCTGACTTCAACTATCTTCAACTATTGTTCCTCGTTCTTCAGGTGGACGCCTGACTTCAACTATCTTCAACTATTGTTCCTCGTTCTTCAGGTGGACGCCTGACTTCAACTATCTTCAACTATTGTTCCTCGTTCTTCAGGTGGACGCCTGACTTCAACTATCTTCAACTATTGTTCCTCGTTCTTCAGGTGGACGCCTGACTTCAACTATCTTCAGCTATTGTTCCTTGTTCTCCAGGTGGACGCCTGACTTCAACTATCTTCAACTATAGTTCCTCGTTCGCCAGGTGGCCGCTTGACTTCAACTATATTCAACTATTGTTCCTTGTTCTCAAGGTGGATGCCTGGCTTCAACTACATTCAACTATTGTTCCTTGTTCTCCATGTGGACGCCAGACTCCAACTATCTTCAACAATTGTTCCTTGATCTCTAGGTTGATGCCTGACTTCAACTTTCTTTAAAAATTGTTCCTCGTTCTCCTGGTGTACGCCTGAATTCAATTATCTTCAACTGTTGTTCCTTGTTCTCCAGGTGGACGCCTGACTTCAACTATCTTCAACTGTTGTTCTATGTTCTCCAGGTGGATGCCTGACTTTATCTATCTTTAACTATTGTTCTTTGTTCTCCAGGTGGACGCTTGACTTCAACTATCTTTAACTATTGTTTCTTGTTCTCCAGGTGGACGCCTGACTTCAACTATCTTCAACTATAGTTCCATGTTCTCCAGGTGGATGTTTGACTTCAACTATCTTCAATTGTAGTTCCTTGTTCTCCAGGTGGATGCCTGACTTCAACTATCTTCAGCTATTGTTCCTTATTCTCCAGGTGGACGCCTGACTTCAACTATCTTCATATATTTTTCTTTGTTCTCTATGTTGATGCCTAACTTCAACTATCTTCAACTATTGTTCCTTGTTCTCCATGTGGACGCCTGACTTCAACAATCTTCAACTATTATTCCTTGTTCTCCAGGTGGATGCCTGACTTCAACAATCTTCAACTATTGTTCCCTGTTCTTCAGATGGATGCTTGACTTCAACAATCTTCAATTATTGTTCCTCGTTCTCCAGGTGGATACCTGACTTCAACTATTGTTCCTCGTTCTCCAGGTGGATGCCTGACTTTAACTATCTTCAACTATTTTTCCTTGTTCTCCAGGTGGACACTTGACTTCAACTATCTTCAACAATTATTCCTCGTTCACCAGGTGGACGCCTGACTTCAACTATCTTCAACTGTTGTTACTTGTTCTCCATGTGGACGCCTGACTTCTTGTTATCCAGGTGGACACCTGACTTCAACAATCTTCAACTATTGTTCCTTGTTCTCCAGGTGGACACCTGACTTCAACTATCTTCAACTGTTGTTCCTCATTCTCCAGGTGGACATATGACTTCAATTATCTTCAACTGTTGTTCCTTGTTCTCCAGGTGGACGCCTGACTACAACTATCTTCAACTATAGTTCCTTGTTCTGCTGGTGGACGCTTGACCTCAACTATATTCAACAATTAATCCTTGTTCTCAAGGTGGACGCCTGGCTTTAACTATCGTCAACTATTGTTCCTTGTTCTACAGGTGGACGCCTGACTCCAACTATCTTCAACTATTGTTTCTTGTTCTTCAGGTGGATACCTGACTTCAACTATCTTCAGCGATTGTTCCTCCTTCTCTAGGTGGACGCCCGACTTCAACTATCTTCAACTATTATTCCTTTGTTTTCCAGGTGGACGCCTGACTTCTTGTTCTCCAGTTGGACGCTTGACTTCAACAATCTTCAACTATTCTTCCTTGTTCTCCAGGTGGACACTTCACTTCCACTATCTTCAACTATTATTCCTTGTTTACCAGGTGGACGCCTGACTTCAACTATCTTCAACTGTTGTTCCTTGTTCTCCATGTGGATGCCTGACTTCTACTATATTCAACTGTTGTTCCTTGTTCTCAAGGTGGACGCCTAGCTTCAACTATCTTCAACTATTGTTCCTTGTCCTCCAGGTGGACGCCTGACTTCAACTATCTTCAACTATTGTTCCTCGTTCTTCAGGTGGATGCCCGACTTCAACAATCTTCAACTATTGTTCCTTGTTCTCCAGGTGGACGCCTGACTTCAACTATCTTCAACTATTGTTCCTTGTTCTCCAGGTGGACGCCTGACTTCAACTATCTTCAACTATTGTTCCTTGTTCTCCAGGTGGACGCCTGACTTCAACTATCTTCAACTATTGTTCCTTGTTCTCCAGGTGGACGCCTGACTTCAACTATCTTCAACTATTGTTCCTTGTTCTCCAGGTGGACGCCTGACTTCAACTATCTTCAACTATTGTTCCTTGTTCTCCAGGTGGACGCCTGACTTCAACTATCTTCAACTATTGTTCCTTGTTCTCCAGGTGGACGCCTGACTTCAACTATCTTCAACTATTGTTCCTTGTTCTCCAGGTGGACGCCTGACTTCAACTATCTTCAACTATTGTTCCTTGTTCTCCAGGTGGACGCCTGACTTCAACTATCTTCAACTATTGTTCCTTGTTCTCCAGGTGGACGCCTGACTTCAACTATCTTCAACTATTGTTCCTTGTTCTCCAGGTGGACGCCTGACTTCAACTATCTTCAACTATTGTTCCTTGTTCTCCAGGTGGACGCCTGACTTCAACTATCTTCAACTATTGTTCCTTGTTCTCCAGGTGGACGCCTGACTTCAACTATCTTCAACTATTGTTCCTTGTTCTCCAGGTGGACGCCTGACTTCAACTATCTTCAACTATTGTTCCTTGTTCTCCAGGTGGACGCCTGACTTCAACTATCTTCAACTATTGTTCCTTGTTCTCCAGGTGGACGCCTGACTTCAACTATCTTCAACTATTGTTCCTTGTTCTCCAGGTGGACGCCTGACTTCAACTATCTTCAACTATTGTTCCTTGTTCTCCAGGTGGACGCCTGACTTCAACTATCTTCAACTATTGTTCCTTGTTCTCCAGGTGGACGCCTGACTTCAACTATCTTCAACTATTGTTCCTTGTTCTCCAGGTGGACGCCTGACTTCAACTATCTTCAACTATTGTTCCTTGTTCTCCAGGTGGACGCCTGACTTCAACTATCTTCAACTATTGTTCCTTGTTCTCCAGGTGGACGCCTGACTTCAACTATCTTCAACTATTGTTCCTTGTTCTCCAGGTGGACGCCTGACTTCAACTATCTTCAACTATTGTTCCTTGTTCTCCAGGTGGACGCCTGACTTCAACTATCTTCAACTATTGTTCCTTGTTCTCCAGGTGGACGCCTGACTTCAACTATCTTCAACTATTGTTCCTTGTTCTCCAGGTGGACGCCTGACTTCAACTATCTTCAACTATTGTTCCTTGTTCTCCAGGTGGACGCCTGACTTCAACTATCTTCAACTATTGTTCCTTGTTCTCCAGGTGGACGCCTGACTTCAACTATCTTCAACTATTGTTCCTTGTTCTCCAGGTGGACGCCTGACTTCAACTATCTTCAACTATTGTTCCTTGTTCTCCAGGTGGACGCCTGACTTCAACTATCTTCAACTATTGTTCCTTGTTCTCCAGGTGGACGCCTGACTTCAACTATCTTCAACTATTGTTCCTTGTTCTCCAGGTGGACGCCTGACTTCAACTATCTTCAACTATTGTTCCTTGTTCTCCAGGTGGACGCCTGACTTCAACTATCTTCAACTATTGTTCCTTGTTCTCCAGGTGGACGCCTGACTTCAACTATCTTCAACTATTGTTCCTTGTTCTCCAGGTGGACGCCTGACTTCAACTATCTTCAACTATTGTTCCTTGTTCTCCAGGTGGACGCCTGACTTCAACTATCTTCAACTATTGTTCCTTGTTCTCCAGGTGGACGCCTGACTTCAACTATCTTCAACTATTGTTCCTTGTTCTCCAGGTGGACGCCTGACTTCAACTATCTTCAACTATTGTTCCTTGTTCTCCAGGTGGACGCCTGACTTCAACTATCTTCAACTATTGTTCCTTGTTCTCCAGGTGGACGCCTGACTTCAACTATCTTCAACTATTGTTCCTTGTTCTCCAGGTGGACGCCTGACTTCAACTATCTTCAACTATTGTTCCTTGTTCTCCAGGTGGACGCCTGACTTCAACTATCTTCAACTATTGTTCCTTGTTCTCCAGGTGGACGCCTGACTTCAACTATCTTCAACTATTGTTCCTTGTTCTCCAGGTGGACGCCTGACTTCAACTATCTTCAACTATTGTTCCTTGTTCTCCAGGTGGACGCCTGACTTCAACTATCTTCAACTATTGTTCCTTGTTCTCCAGGTGGACGCCTGACTTCAACTATCTTCAACTATTGTTCCTTGTTCTCCAGGTGGACGCCTGACTTCAACTATCTTCAACTATTGTTCCTTGTTCTCCAGGTGGACGCCTGACTTCAACTATCTTCAACTATTGTTCCTTGTTCTCCAGGTGGACGCCTGACTTCAACTATCTTCAACTATTGTTCCTTGTTCTCCAGGTGGACGCCTGACTTCAACTATCTTCAACTATTGTTCCTTGTTCTCCAGGTGGACGCCTGACTTCAACTATCTTCAACTATTGTTCCTTGTTCTCCAGGTGGACGCCTGACTTCAACTATCTTCAACTATTGTTCCTTGTTCTCCAGGTGGACGCCTGACTTCAACTATCTTCAACTATTGTTCCTTGTTCTCCAGGTGGACGCCTGACTTCAACTATCTTCAACTATTGTTCCTTGTTCTCCAGGTGGACGCTTGACTTCAACTATATTCAACTGTTCTTCCTTGTTCTCAAGGTGGACGCCTGGCTTCAACTATCTTCAACTATTCTTCCTAGTTCTACAGGTGGACGCCTGACTTCAACAATCTTCAACTATTGTTCCTCCAGGTGGACATCTGACTTCAACCAGATTCAACTATTGTTCCTCGTTCTCCAGGTGGACGCTTGACTTCAACTATCTTCAACTGTTGTTCCTTGTTCTCCAGGTGGACGCCTGACTTCTACTATCTTCAACTATAGTTCCTTGTTCTCCAGGTGGACGCTAGACTTCAACTATATTCAACTGTTGTTCCTTGTTCTAAAGGTGGACGCCTAGCTTCAACTATCTTCAACTATTGTTCCTTATTCTCCAGGTGGACGCCTGACTCCAACTACCGTCAACTATTGTTCATTGTTCTCCAGGTGGACGCCTGACTTCAACTATTGTTCTTTGTTCTCCAGGTGGATGCCTGACTTCAACTATCTTTAACTATTGTTCCTTGTTCTCCAGGTGGATGCCTGACTTCAACAATCTTCAACTATTGTTCCTTGTTCTCCAGGTGGACACCCTGACTCCAACTATCATCAACTATTATTCCCTTTTCTCTAGGTGGACGCCTGACTTCAACTATCTTCAACTATTTTTCCTCGTTCTCCAGGTGGAAGCCTAACTTCAACTATCTTTAACAATTGTTCCATGTTCTCCAGGTGGATGCTTGACTTCAACTACCTTCAACTGTTGTTCCTTGTTCTTCAGGTGGATGCCTGACTTCAACTATCTTCAACTATTATTCCCCGTTCTCAAGGTGGACGCCTGACTTCTTTTTCTCCAGGTAGACGCCTGACTTCAACAATTTACAACTATTGTTCCTTCTTGTCAAGGTGGACGCCTAACTTCAACTATCTTCAGCTATTGTTCCGTGTTCTCCAGATGGACGCCTGACTTCAAATATCTTCAACTATTGTTCCTTGTTCTCCAGGTGGATGCCTGACTTCAACTATCTTCAACTATAGTTCCTCGTTCTCCAGGTGGACGCTTGACTTCAACTATATTAAAATATTGTTCCTTGTTCTCAAGGTGGACGCCTGGCTTCAACTACCTTCAACTATTGTTCCTTGTTCTCCAGGTGGACGCCTGACTCCAACTATCTTCAACTATTGTTCCTTGATCTCTAGGTGGACGCCTGACTTCAACTATCTTTAACTATTGTTCCTCGTTCTCCAGGTGGAAGACTGACTTAAATTATCTTCAACTATTGTTCCTTGATCTCTAGGTGGACGCCTGACTTCAACTATCTTTAACTATTGTTCCTCGTTCTCCAGGTGTACGCCTGACTTCAATTATCTTCAACTATTGTTCCTTATTATCTAGTTGGACGCCTGACTTCAACTATCTTCAACTATTCTTCCTTGTTCTCCAGGTGGACGCCTGACTTCAACTATCTTCATCTGTTGTTCCTTGTTCTCCAGGTGGACGCCTGACTTCAACTATCTTCAACTGTTGTTCCATGTTCTCCAGGTGGACGCCTGACTTCAAATATCTTTAACTATTGTTCTTTGTTCTCCAGGTGGACGCGTGACTTCAACTATCTTTAACTATTGTTCCTTGTTCTCCATGTGGACGCCTGACTTCAACTATCTTCAGCTATTGTTCCTTGTTCTCCAGGTGGAGGTTTGACTTCAACTATCTTCAGCTATTGTTCCTTATTCTCCAGGTGGACGCCTGACTTCAACCATCTTTATATATTTTTCCTTGTTCTCCATGTTGATGCCTAACTTCTACTATCTTCAACTATTGTTCCTTCTTCTCCATGTGGATGCCTGACTTCAATAATCTTCAGCTATTGTTCCTTGTTCTCCAGGTGGACGCCTGACTTCAACAATCTTCAACTATTGTTCCCTGTTCTTCAGGTGGATGCTTGAATCCAACAATTTTCAACTATTGTTCCTCGTTCTCCAAGTGGACACCTGACTTCAACTATCTTCAACTATTGTTCCTCGTTCTCCAGCTGGACGCCTGACTTCAACTATCTTCAACTATTGTTCCTTCTTCTCCAAGTGGACGCCTTACTTCAACTATCTTCATCTATTGTTCCTTGTTCTCCAGGTGGACGCCTGACTTCTTTTTCTCTAGGTGGACGCCTGACTTCATCAATCTTCAACTATTATTCCTCGTTCTCCAGGTGGACGCCTGACTTCTTGTTCTCCAGGTAGACGCATGACATCTACAATCTTCAAATATTGTTCCTTCTTGTCCAGGTGGACGCCTAACTTCAACTATTGTTCCTTGTTCTCCAGGTGGACGCCTGACTTCAACTATCTTCAACTATAGTTCCTCGTTCTCCAGGTGGACGCTTGACTTCAACTTTATTCAACTATTGTTCCTTGTTCTTAAGGTGGACGCCTGGCTTAAACTACCTTCAACTATTGTTCCTTGTTCTCTGGGTGGACGCCTGACTCTAACTATCTTCAACTATTGTTCCTAGATCTCTAGGTGGACGCCTGACTTCAACTATCTTCAAATATTGTTCCTTGTTCTCCAGGTGGACGACTGACTTCAACTATCTTCAACTATTGTTCCTTCTTCTCCAAGTGGACGCCTTACTTCAACTATCTTCATCTATTGTTCCTTGTTCTCCAGGTAGACGCCTGACTTCAACCATCTTCAACTATTATTCCTCGTTCTCCAGGTGGACGCCGGACTTCTTGTTCTCCAGGTAGACGCCTGACTTCAACAATCTTCAACTATTGTTCCTTCTTGTCCAGATGGACGCCTAACTTCAACTATTGTTCCTTGTTCTCTAGGTGGGCGCCTGACTTCAACTATCTTCAACTATAGTTCCTCGTTCTCTAGGTGGACGCTTGACTTCAACTATATTCAACTATTGTTCCTTGTTCTCAAGGTGGATGCCTGGCTTAAACTACCTTCAACTATTGTTCCTTGTTCTCCACGTGGACGTCTGACTCTAACTATCTTCAACTATTGTTCCTTGTTCTATAGTTGGACGCCTGACTTCAACTATCTTCAACTATTGTTCCTTGTTCTCCAGGTGGACGCCTGACTTCAACTATCTTCAACT
>MU699979.1:12471-71679 GCA_026770625.1 Nicotiana glauca | reverse complement strand
CCTTATTGATAGCGCTTGGGCTGAAGGAGCCCCTCCAGAGTCTGCACACCCACAGTGAGCGCGGGGTACCCCTTTGATATGACCAGTGGTAACAATGACACTGTAGTATGTGTTTCGGTCAGGTAACAATGACTGACCAGTCAGGTAACAATGACTGACTAGTGGTAACAATGACACTGAAACACTTTGGTCAGGTAACAATGGCTGACCGGTCAGGTAACAATGGCTGACTTTATTTGTGTATGCTTGCTTGATTGATTTCTTCAAAGAGAATGTTGTTGCTATAATTTTTATTGATTCTACTGTCTATTTGGTTTACTGCTTAAGATAACATCATTTGTGCCTTTTTTTTTGGGATTTTGTACTTTCAGTTGTTATTCACTTTTATTACCACTGAGTTGGAGTACTCACTCTACTCCCTGCACCTTGTGTGCAGATACAGGTATCCAGGAGGGCAGTTTATATACATATTTTGCTGCTGCTTCAGCTTACTTCGGAGTCATTGAGGTAACTGCCGGCGTCCGCAGGACCCGATCTCTCCTTCCCGTTATCTCTTGTACTTCTACTTTAGACTTGGTTGTATAGGATATTATTCAGATGTTTAGAGGCTCAGACTTGTGACATCAGATCTTGTTGGACTGTTATTTCAGTTGTATTGATTTCCGCACTCTTATCATTATTATGAAATCAGGATGTTTTACCTAAATTAGAAATTTTGAGTTAATAATTGGATTGGCTAACGGGTAAAGGTCGGGCTTGCCTAGCAATGTGTTGGGCGCCATCACGACCGGGGTCTGGGTCGTGACGATGGTGAAGTATTAGAGCAAAGAATCAATTACACATTGAACAGGAGAAGCATAAGTAGAAGAAAATCACAAAGATAATGAACTGAAACAAAAATAAACACATTGGTGTGAGACTTGAAAATTAATTAGGACATACCAGTAAAAGAGCAAGGACAGGGTGCAAAGACAAAGTAGTAACACTATATTAGCCTTGACTTTCAACCAGCTAATAATAAGCAAGAGCAGAGAATAGAGCACAAGCAAGAGAAAGAGCACAAGAGAATGCATGATTGAGTGTGTGTGTGTTCAGAAGACTGTCATGTGTTATGTGTAAAAGACTTAGGGTATTTATAGTTGAAAGTAGGTGGTAAAAATAAGGTAAAAATCACAGAAGTATGTTAATTTAAGAACTCAAAATCAATTAATTGGAGAATCAAGGAAGTACTCCATTAATTAAGGGAATCAAAATCAAACGAAAAGATTCAGCACTATATAAGACAAGTAGGGAAATCAGCGCAGGATTAAATAAGGAAAGAGTCAAGGTTCAGTATTGCGTATAGTAGCCAAATAAGACCAAATTCAGGAAAATTCCAATTAAGGAAAGGCTAGGTAAAATAGAGTACTATAACAAGTAAGGTAACAAAAATCAATTAATTTGAACCGACGAGTAGTATGCTAGGGTTTTGAAAGAAATTTTTTAAATTACCAATCAATCAAGAAAAATCAGAATCAATCATGTGAAGTCATGATTCTACATTCTCAACATATAAATAAAGGTAAATGAACAAGAGTAACAAATAAAATTAGCTATATAGACAGAAGGGGAACAAGAGATGAACAAACTCAACCATCCAAAGATAGTGAATATAGGTTAAGACTCAGCAGGACACATTAAAGACATGGTGACCACGAAACATTAACAAGAGTCAAGGAAAATCAAGCTAACACACACAATCAAACTAAGGAACATGCTGACACATAGAGACAAGGCCAAGAAAATTAGGCTAACACATATAATCGAGGCAAAGAAACACGCTAACACATAGAATCAGAGTAAAGAAAAAATCATGCTAACACATAATCAAACGAATAAACATCTTTAGAAATTAGGGTTTTTAGCAGAGTCAAACTAAAAAACAGTAAGAGCATAGAAATTGGTCAGAATAAAAAAAGAAAAGGTTTTAGTCACAAAGAAAATTGATCGAACATGCGTAAAAGAAATCCAAGAAACCCTAATTTTCCAAGAAAGTAAAAAATGGTTCAAAGCAGAGAATTTTTCATAAGAAACTCGAGAATAAGCAGAACATAGAGGAAAACATGAAAATAGCATGAAAATAACACTGTTTTTGAAAGATTCAGGAGAGAGTTAGGGTTTCAAAAGGAGAAACCCTAATAGAAGTGGAGAGAACCTGTCGAAACTTCATAGATCGTGACATATAGGGTGTGATTTTGCCTGAAATCGCACCGGAGAACTCACAAGTAGCAGAACCAGGAACCCTAGGTCTAAATCACCATGGTCCATAAACCTTGAAGGTCCTAGAGGTGTTGAACAAGACGATGAGAGGCCCATCGGAGCCTTGGGGTTAAAGGGAGGTGGCCGGAAACAAACTAGACGGAACTTTTAGGGATTGATTCACATGGTAGAGGTTTCTGGGATCTCAAAATAGTGGGAATCGGTGAGCTTGGGTTTCATGGCGGTTGATGGTCGAATGGGGTGAGATTGGAGGTGGCCAGAGAGACGGTGGAGATCATCATAGAAGAAAGAACCAGAAGGTTCTAGAGAGAAGGGATAGGGAGAGATGATATATATATAGAGAGAGACCATCTCATGGAAATGAGGGGTTTGGGGGGGGGGGATAATTGAATTTAATTAAGGGAATTAAATCTGGGCCGTTGATCTCATTTGATCAACGTCTCAAATAAAAAAAAGATTGGACCGGGTTATATTGGGGATTGGGATGGATTAGTTTAATTAGGGTATTGGGTCATTTAAATCTGATAGTGGGTGTGGCCAATTTGGCTAGAATTGAAATAATAAAGGATGGTTTGTTAAATAGCCATTTTCCCCTTTTATTATTTTATAAAATAGTGAAATAATAATTTAAAAATAAATTAAAGGTACTGGACCAATTAATAATATATAAATATTAATTTAAAAATACTAAAAGTGATTTGATAATTATAAAATGTTGTTAATTGTAAAATAGGCTATAATTGTAATTATACGCAATTTAGCTTAAAAATACCAGACAAATGTGTAAAAATTTGCAAAAAATCACCTTAATTATATCTTAGTGTAAATATGAGAATGAAATAAATTATTCACCAAAAAATTCTAGTTTGGGAATAATTATTAAATTTTATAGTATTAAAATAGACAATAAATTAATTTAAAATCTTTAAAAATAAAGAAAAAATACCAAAACTTTTGGGCATGCTTATATATGCATGTACATGCTATTTTGAGAATATTTTGAGTATAAAAATATGTAAGAAAAAATTGAGTATCAACAACCCCGCAGATGCGGAAAAGAAGTCGCAGAAGCGAAAAGAGAATAGGAAGGTTGTGACCACATAAGCGGTTGAAGAACCGCACCTGCGATGGCGCATGTGCTGGTTAGGCATCGCAGATACAGGTTGAAGAGTTTAAGTGGAAACCGCAGAAGCAGTTCAAGGACAGCAAATGCGGTACCGCAAAAGCGGAAATTTGGCAGCAGATGCGAAATCCCTGGCCCAGAAGGTATAAATTATTTCCTTCGCGATGTTTGAGCTATTCCATATTGCTAAGTTGGGTTTTGGAGCTTCTTTGGCGATTTGAAGAAGGATTTCAAGGGGACTTCATTGAGGTAAGGATTTTGGACCTAAAACTCGTTCATATGGTATTATTTCACAGATTAGAGCTATAATTAATGGAATTTAAGGGTTAAATTTGGGGAAACTAGGGCTTGGTATTGGAGACCTAGACTTGAAAATTTGAGGGACATTGTGGTTGGATTTTGGTACTTTTGATATGTATGAACTCGTGGGGAGATAATGAATCCATTTATGTGAATTTTATCGAATTTCGAGACGTGAGACCGGGGGTCGGGTTATGGTAATTTCGGGATTTATGTTGTAAATTGATCATTCACTTGGGCTGCGTTCCCTTAGCATATTTTGACGTCGTGATTCTGATTTTTTGATAGATTCGATGCAAGGGAAGGCCGATTCGAGGGGCAAAGGCGTTGCGGGTTAGAGTTTGGACCGGGTTGAGGTGAGTAATGATTGTAAATATTGTCCTGAGGGTATGAAAGCCCGGATTGCACATCGTTATGCTATATTGAGGTGACGCACATGCTAGATGACGAGCGTGGGGTCGTGCACTGTTAGGTATTGTGACTTAGTCCATCCTAAATGATTGTTTTACTGCATATTTGACATAAAACTATTTGCTATTATCATGTTTTGGGCTGAATGCCATATTTGGGCCTCGTGCCAACTATTTGAACCCTTAGGAGATTTTTATTGATATTTTCTCAATATTTTGACTTTATACTTGAACTCAGTCATGATATATTATACTCCCTCCGTTCTAATTTATGTGAACCTATTTAACTGGACACAAAATTTAAGAAAAAAATGAAAACTTTTGGAATTTGTGTCCTAAACAGGTCCAAATGGGGCCCAGAGTATTGTGTGGTTATAAAAGCTTCTCACTAAGGGTAGAATTGAAAGTTTAAGCTAAATTGTTAGCAAATTTAGAAAGGGTTCATTCTTTTTGGAACGGACCAAAAAAGAAATAGGTTCACATAAACTGTAACATAGGAAGTAATGTTTTCATAACTCAGCCATGTTTACTCAGCTTTAACACTTAAAATGATATTTCAAATAATATTTTAGGCTGAGCATCATGCGTTATTGTTGCCTGAGTGTCCTTTGTGATTCTGACTGAGTAAGGCCGAAGCCCTATGTTGTGAGGAAATACCTGATTATGATTATAAGGCCGAGGGTACGCCACGAGGTGGCTTGTTGATATGAGGCCGAGGGCCTAGTGATGATGCCACGAGATGACTTGATATTGCGCTTGGGCCATAAGGGGCCCCTCCAGAAGTTTGCACACCCCTAGTGAGCGCGGGTACCCATTGTGATGTGAGATATAGCCCGAGGGGTGGATTTGTTGACACTGTGCCTGAAGGGCGATCCTTTATGTGTTTATCTTTCCTAATGGCCTGTCATTTACTTGCTTAATTGTTAAAAGGCATTTTATGAAATTTAAACTGAACTCAGTGACTTTACACATATTTACTGCTTCACTGTTTTTACTGGCTTTTACTGCTTCCTTATAGCCTGCTATGTGCCTTACGTGATTTCGTACTTCTCAGTCTTTATTTATGATTATTACTCACTAAGTTGGAGTACTCACTTTACTCCGTGCACTCCGTGTGCAGATTCAGGCGTTGCAGATCCTTCTTGCGAGGGTTGAGAGCTCCCGGCAGATTTCAGAGTTCACGTGGTAGCTGCTCGGCGTCCGCAGCCCCGTGTTTCTCCCCCTTTATCTCATTTCGTTTCCCTTATTAGTGATTCTGTAGTAGCTTTGTCGACTCTTCAGACTTGTACTAAATTGATAGATGCGCATGACTGATGACTCCCCGGTACCGGGCTATGTTGGGTTTGTTTTCCGCAAATTGTACTGTTCACTACTTATTTTGGAATTTATCATGTTTAAAACTTAATACTTATTATTTTAATTTCTTAAAATTAAAATGGAAATGTGTCGACTGACCTTGTCTTCACGAGAGGCGCTATCACGATCGGGTCCGAATTTAGGGTCGTGACATTTAATGACCAAGTTTTGAAATGCATACTTATTGATTAAATTTTAAGAATATCAAATAGTTTCTTTTGAACGGAAAATAACGAGGCAAAATTGGTAAGAAGACAAAAATTACAAAACGTTTATCGTCAGTTGTAGGAGAAGAAACTTACCTTCTATGTAAGTATTATTTTAAAATATTTTTGGTCCTTATTTGGAAAACGATATTTAACATAAACGTACTTTTTTTGTTGATTTAGGACTCCTAAATATTAGGGAATGAGAAAATATTTAATGACTAAAATTATACTTGATATTAATGTCCTAAATATTAGAAAATAACCAAATTACAATTTTGTCCCTTATAAAATTTATTTTTAAAGGGTAAAAAAAGCAAAGGGCCCTCGTGCTTTTAATATAGTATAGATATAGATATAGATTAACTAATTAACTATATTAAAGTAATTAATTAAAACTAAGAATGCAAGGAAGATGCCAAAAATAACTAATGGATATTTTTTGTGATTTTATTTTTAAGAAATGCATTTACTATATGATTAAATCCAAAAATGCAACTAAGATCCTAAAACACACTAAACGAAAGATAAAAAATGTTTTTGATGGTTTTATGATTTAAAACAATTCTAAATATCTATGAAAAGATACAAAGCAAATTAGATAAAATTAGAGAAAAAATTGCTAATATCCTACAAAAGCAGATAAAACTATTTTTGATTATTTTTAGGAGCGATTTATGCATTGAGTAAAAATTACGTGATCACGGATGCAAGCCATATCTTGACGAGAAGACTTATTCAATTTAATCTGATGCTTGCTTATTATTTGCACCCCAAGTACAAGTCAAGTGACTCCAGTACCTACAAAAAGATTTTTGGTAAATATAGATGCGAGTTTTGCACTTTTCTAGAGTGTTTCACATTACCTTTACTGCCATTAGAGTCCAATATGTGATTTTTGTTTATGGAAAAATCCTTTTAGCCACACCGTTTTTGGCTAAATTAACCCAAATGGGATCATTTAGGTAATTTTACGCCCCAATTAGGGGTTCAGGCGTATTTCTATATCGATAATATTCTTTCAGTTAATTTTGAATATTCTCTCTCACCATTTAATATTTGTCTTCTCGATGCATGAAAGATATCAAAGGTTCAAATCATATTTCCCATAAAGCTTTTCTTAAATTTTTTAACGTATTTCCAGCCTTTTTTTTGTAGTACCCATGTCACGACCCTAAACCCAGACCCAATTCCTTTTAGCAATAAAAAAATACACAATTTAAGTCTTTAACACGATCAACCGAGCAACTACCCAGTGAATCTCCGAAGTCTGCTAGAAGCTCTCACCCTCGCAAGAAGGACCTGAAGCACCTGAATCTGTACACGGGATATAGGGAGTAAAGTGAGTACTACAACTCAGTGGGTAATAATAATAAATGCAGACTGAGAAATAAGAAATCACGTAAAGACACACCAACAGGCTATAAAGAAGAAGTAAAAGCCTGTAAAAACAATGAAACACTGAAAATATGTAACGTCACTTTAGTTCAGTTTAAGCTTCTTCAGAATGCCTTTTTAACAGTTAAGCAAGTAAATGACAGGCAACTAGAAACGATAAACATATAAAGAACCGCCCCTAAGGCACAATACCAACAGAACCAGCCCCTCGGGCAAACACATGGAACAACACCAACCCCTTGGGCTATATCTCATATCACAATGGGCACTCGCACTCACTAGGGGAGTGCAAACTCCTAGAGGGGCCCCTTACGACCCAAACGCAATATCAAGCCATCTCGTGACATACTCAATATGCTCTCGGCCTCATATCAACAAGTCATCTCGTGGCGTACAAATCTCGGGCCCTCGGCCACATAATCATGAATCAGTCCAACAACTTCACAACACAAGTACTCAACCTTACTCAGTCAGAATCTCATAAGCCACTCGGACAACAGTAAAACATGATGCTCAGCCCAAAAATATCATTTAATGTGTTAAAATAGAGTAAACATGGGTGAGTTATGAAAATAATAGAATATAGCAATGATTGAGTACACGTATAAAGTCAAAAAAGTAAGGAAAAATCCCCTAAGGGTCCAAATAGTTGGTACGACAAATATGACTTTCAACCTAAAACATGATGATAGCAAACAATTTTCAGTCAAATACGCGGTAAAATAATCATACGAGATGGACTAAGTCACAATCCCTAACGGTGCATGACCCCACGCTTGTCATCTTATGTGAGCGTCACCTCAATATAGAATAACGATGTGCAATCCGGGGTTTCATACCCTCATGACAATATTTAAAATCATTACTCACCTATATCCGGTCAAATCTCTAGCCCGCGATGCCTTTTCCCCTCGAATCGGCCTCAACTCGCGTCGAATCTATCCAAAATCAGAATCACGGCGTCAAAATAAGCTAAGGGAATGAAGCCCATGTGAAAATAATCAATTTACAACATAAATCCCGAAATTAACCAAAACCCGACCCCCAGGACCACGTTTCGGAATTCGATAAAATTTACATCAATAGATTCCTTATTACCCCACGCATTCATACAAATCAAAAATACCAAAATCCAACCACAAATGGCCCCTCAAATCCTAAAGTCTAGGTCTCCAATACAAGCCCTATTTCCCCCAATTTTAACCCTTAAAATCCATTAATTACAGCTCTAATCCGTGAAATAATACCATAGGATCGATTATTAGACTCGAAAATCTTACTTTCGGATGATATACCTTGATTCCCTCTTCAAAATCTCCCAAAAAGCTCCAAACCCGACTTGAAATGGTGAAGAACAACTCAAAAATCGCAAAGGATTTCTTTTATACCTTCTAGCCTAGGGATTCCGCACCTGCGGCCAATTCCCCGCTTCTGTCGTACCGTTTTTTCGGTCAATGAACCGCTTCTATTGGTTTTCACTTAAGCTCCAAATGCCGCATCTGCGATGCACTGCCCGCAGCTACGCCATCACAGGTGCGGCTCCTCAACCGCTTCTGCGGCTCCAACATTCCTAGGCCCTTTCCGCTTCTGCGACTCCTAATTTGTTTCTTCGAGACTGCACTTGTTGTCCCCTAGCCGCATGTGCGGTTATGAAATCAATGCAAAAACTTCAGCTGCCACAACCCAACTCCTGTCTTCTGTCAACCCTTCGAAATCACCACGAGGCCCCTGAGACCTCAACTAGAAGTACAAACACATCATAAACCACCATCCAAACTTATACCAATCTTCAAAACACTTCAAACAACATCGAATCAACCAAAACACATCGGATTCAAGCCTAAGTTTCCAAAATTCTTTCTAATTTCGCTTTTGATAAAAAAGTCTACCAAACCACGTCCGAATGACCTGAAATTTTGCACACACATCCCGAATGACTCAACAGAATTACTGCAACTCCCGAAATTCTATTTCGACCCCTATATCAAAATTCACATATCAACTGGAAAACACCAAAATTTCAAATTTTGCCAATTCAAGCCTAAATCTACCCCGGACCTCCAAAACACATTCCGATCACGCTCCTAAGTCCCAGATCACCTCCCGAAGCTATCCGAACCATCGAAACTCACATACGATCCCTTTAACAGAGAAGTCAACATCCGGTTGAATTTTCCAACTTAAGCTTGCTCAAAAGAGACTAAGTGTCTCAAACCTTACCAAAACCTCTCTGAACTCGAGCCAACCAACCCGATCACACATATAACCGAAAAACAAAGCAATAAGAAGCATAAATGGGGGGAAACGAAGCGATAACTCATGAAACGACTGGTCGGGTCGTCACATCCCTTCTTAAACAAATGTTCGTCCTTGAACGAGTCAAGAAACATACATGAAGACTTAAACAGGTGAGGATATCTGTTCCGCATCTCCTGCTCGGTCTCCTAGGTAGCCTCCTCCAGGGGCTGACCTCTCCACTGCACTTTCACTGATGCTATATCCTTTGATCTCAACTTTCAAACCTGATGCTCCAAAATAGTTGCTGGCTCCACATCATAAGTCAAATCACCATCCAATTGAACCGTGCTAAAATCCAGAACATAAGACGGATCCCTAATATACTTTCGGAGCATAGAAACATGAAATACCGGATGCACACTCAACAAGCTGGGTGGAAAATAAATCTCATAAGCCACCTCCCCAATCCTCCGAAGTACCTCAAAAAGCCCAATGAACCGAGGAATCAATTTACCCTTCTTCACAAACCTCATAACACCCTTCATAGGTGAAACCTTCAACAGAACCTTCTCACCAACCATGTAGGACACATCCCTAACCTTCCTATTAGTATAACTTTTTTTCCTCGACTGCGTTGTACGAAACCTCTCCTGAATTACCTTCACCTTTTCTAAAGCATCCTCCACCAAGTCTGTCCATAATAGCCTAGCCTCACCCGGCTCGAACCAACCAACTGGAAATCTACACCACCTCCCATACAGAGCCTCATAAGGAGCCATCTGAATACTCGACTGGTAGCTGTTGTTATAAGCAAACTCTGCAAGTGGTAGAAACTGATCCCATGACCCTCCAAAATCAATGACACAAGCACGCAACATATCCTCCAGTATCTGAATAGTACATCGGAGTGCCCGTCCGTCTGAGGGTGAAAAGTTGTGCTCAACACAACCTGAGTACCCAACTCTCGCTGTACAGACCTCCAAAACTGCGAAGTAAACTGAGTGCCTCTATCTGAAATGATGGAAACTGGGACACCATGCAAACAAACAATCTCTCAGATATAAATCTCTGCCAACCGCTCTGAAGAATATGTAGTACATACATGAATGAAGTACGCGGACTTGGTCAGCCGATCCACAATCACCCAAATAGCATCGAACTTATTCAAAGTCCGTGGGAGTCCAAATACAAAGTCCATAGTGATCCTCTCCCACTTCCACTCTAGAATATCCATCTGCTGAAGCAACCACCCGGTCTCTGATGCTAATATTTCACCTGCTAACAATTGAGACATCAAGCTACAAATCCCACTATATATTTCTTCATTCCCCTCCACCAGTAATGCTGTCTCAAATCTAGATACATCTTTGTAGCACCCGGATGAATGGAATACCCCGAGCTATGGGCCTCCTCCAGGATCAACTCCCGAAGCCCATCCACATTGTGCACACAAATCCGGCCCTGCATCCTCAACACCTCATCATCACCAATAGTCACATCTTTGGCATCATCGTGCTGAACTCTATCTTTAAGGACAAGCAAATGCGGATTATCATATTGGCGCTCTATGATGCGATCATATAAGGAAGACCGAGAAATCACACAAACCAATACCCGACTAGGCTCCGAAATATCTCACGAACCAATTGGCCAAGTCCTGAACATCAACTGCAAGAGGTCTCTCCCCAACTGGAATATATGCCAAACTCCCCATACTTACCACCTTTCGGTTCAAAGCATCGGCAACCACATTGGCCTTTCTCGGATGGTACAATATAGTGATATCATAATCCTTTAGAAACTCCAACCATCTCCAATGCCTCAAATTGAGATCCGTCTGCTTGAAAAAGTGTTGGAGGCTACGATGATTGGTAAACACCTCAAGAGACATACCATATAGATAATGCCTACAAATCTTTAGCACGTGAACTATGACAGCCAACTCCAAATCATGAACAAGGTAGTTCTTCTCATGGGGCTTTAACTGGCGAGAAGCATAAGCAATAACTCTACCCTCCTGCATCAATACAAAACCAATACCAACTCTCGAAGTATCACAATATACGGTATATGAACATGCATTTGGTGGCAAAACTAACACTAGAGCTGTGGTCAAGGCTATCTTGAGCTTCTGAAAGCTCTCCTCACACTCATCTGACCATAAAATGAAGCACCCGTTCTGAGTCAACTTGGCCAAGGGCGATGCAATTGACAAAAATACCTGAACAAATCGGCGATAATAGCCTTCCAAACCAAGAAAGCTATGAATCTCCATGGTAGAGGACGGTCTGGGCCAACTCTGAACCACCTATATATTCTTCGGATCAATATGAATACCCTGAATGGACACCACGTGCCCCAAGAAATCCACTGAACTGAGCTAAAACTCACACTTAGAGAACTTTGCATAAACCTTCTCCTCCATCAATCTCTGTAACACAACTCTTAAATGCTCCACGTGCTCCTCCTAACTACGTGAATACACCAGAGTATCATCAATGAAGACTATGAAGAACGAGTCGAGATAAGGCCAAAACATGATGTTCATCAAATGCATGAACGCTGCTGGGGCATTGGTCAGCCCAAAAGACATCACAAAGAACTCATAATAACCATATCGGGTCCTGAAAGTTGTCTTAAGAATATTCGAGTCCTTGATCTTCAACTCGTGATAACCTGAACGGAGATCAACCTTGGAGAACACTATCGCTCCCTGAACATAATTAGTCACACCTCGCCACTCAATTTGTGTCACACCCGGTATAGCCAATGTCATTGTCTTAGCATGACAATCCAGAATAGCATGATACGCAGATAGCCAATGCATGCCCAAAATAACATCGAAGTCGACCATACATAATAACAAAAGATCCACTCGGGTCTCCAAACCCCCAATAGTCACCACACACCACTAGTTCACACGGTCTACAATAACAATATCGCCCATCGGAGTAGATATATGAATAGGTGAAACAAGAGACTCACGGGCTGTATCCAAATAACGAGCAAAGTACGATAACACATAAGAAAAGGTGGAACCGGGATCAAATAACACAGAAGCACCTCTTTGGAAGACTAAGACAATACCTGTAATAACAACATTGGAAGCAATAGCATCAAGTCTAGCTGGAAGTGCATAAAAATGGGCCTGACCACCGCCTGATCGACCTCCCCCTCTAAGGCGACCCCTAGTTGACTGACCTCCACCCCTAGCTGGCTGGATGGGTGGTGATGAAGAAGCTGGCGCTGAAGCCATTGGCCGACTCCTCTGTTGAGATGAACTCGCAAGACGACGAGGACACTGCCTCCACATATGAACCATCTCTCTACAATCATAGCAACTCACGGGTGCTGGAGATGGGGAATGAAGGGAACCCTAGCACCGGAATGACTAGCAGATGCGCCTGGCATAGAAGAGCCCTGAACTGATGAAGCACAGGACGAACTCTAAGCTGGAAGAGCACTAAGTGATGACTGGCCCAGATGCAAATTGTGAGAACCATGACCCGATAATGCCCCGTTATAACCTGGGCGAGCTGGTTGAGCATGCCTGAATGGACGAATTCTGCAGTGCTGAAATTGACCTCTAGAAGGAGCACCACTATAACTACCAGACCCTCGAGGCCTCTTGTCCTCCCTCTCCTCTCGCTCCTAGCGACGAACTGACACAATCTCATAGGCAATGTCCACAACCTCCTCAAAGGTAGAACCAGTCACCCTCTCTCTGGTCATGAGAACATAAAGCTGATAAGTGAGGCCATCAACAAAGCTTCTAATCCTCTCTCTATCAGTTGGAACCAACCAAATAGCATGACGAGCTTACTCAGAGAACCTCATCTCATACTGCATCACAATCATCTCTCCCTGACGTAACCACTCGAACTGCCCGCGCAGCTCCTCTCTACGAGACTGCAGCACATACTTCTCCAGAAAGAGAACAGAGAACTACTTCCAGGTAAGGGGTGCTGCAACAATATGCCTACACCTCTCAAAAGACTCCCACCAAGTGAAGGCAGCTACAAAAAACTAATAAGAAGTGAAAGCGACCCTGCTGGTCTTCAGAGTACCCTCTGTATGAACCATCCTCTAATACTTATCCAAGAAACCCTGGGCATCCTCGCCCTCTGCACCACTGAAGGTCGGATGTTGAAGTCTACTAAACCTCTCCAACCTACGTTGCTTGTCCTCTGGCATGGCAGGAACTATATAGTCTTGAGCAGCTGCAACTGGCTGGGCTGGGTGTGCCCTCGGTGTCTGAAGTCCCTACACGACCTGCTCAGGTATGTGAGCGGCGGGAGTTTGATTGCCTCCCTCAGCCTGAGAAGTAGCTGCGGCTGTAGTAACTGAGACCGTCTGAGCTAGGCTAGTGCATACTGATAGGATCTGAGCCACGGCCTCCTGAGGACACGGAATCACAATGGGCACAGTTGGTGTTGCTGGAGCGTCCATAACTAGGACCTGATCCTGAACTGTGATGGCTGGTAGATCTGCAGGTACTGCCCTAGCTACTGTGCGGGCCACACCCCTACCCCTATCACGACCACGACCACGTCCTCGACCTCTACTGGCCACAACTGGTGGTACTAGTGATTGTCCATCCTGACCAGTAGTGCGTGTCCTCACCATATGTGAGAGAATAGAATAACAGAAGTTTAATACTTGGATCAACAAATTCGCACGATAAGAATTTAAAGAATATGAAGTTTTTCTAAAGGTTGTGCAGCCTCTCGAGGATAGATACAGACATCTCCGTGCCGTTCTGCGAGACTCTACTAAACCTGCTCATGACGCGTGAGACCTATTTAACCTCGACTATGATACCAACTTATCACGACCCTAAACCTAGACCCAGTCGTGATGGCACCTCTCGTGCAGACAAGGCCAGCTGACACAACACACAATTCCTTTTAGCAATAAGAAAATACACAATTTAAGTCTTTAACACGATTAAATCTCAATTAAGCAGTGAAAATAGTACAATTTGCGGAATATAAAACCAACACAGCCCAACATCGGGGTGTCACCAGTCATGAGTATCTATCATAACAACGACAAGTCTTAAAGAGTCTACTCGACTATTACATAACCAAAACAGAAGAAAATGAGATAGAGGGAGAAGCACTGGACTGCGAACATCGAGCAGGTACCTAGTGAATCTTCGAAGTCTGCTGGAAGCTCTCAACCCTCGCAAGCAGGACCTGAAGTGCCTCAATCTGCACACGGGGTGCAGAGAGTAATGTGAGTACTACAACTCAGTGAGTCATAATAATAAATGCATACTGAGAAATAAGAAATCACGTAAATGCACATTAACAAGCTATAAAGAAGTAGTAAAAGCGAGTAAAAACAATGAAACACTGAAAATAAGTAACGTCACGTTAGTTCAATTTAAGCTTCTTTAGAATGCCTTTTTAAAAGTAAAGCAAGTGAATGACATGCAATTAGAAATCATAAACACATAAAGAACTGCCCCTTGGGAACAATACCAATAGAATCAACCCCTCGGGCAAACATATGGAATAACACCAGCCCCTCGAGCTATATCTCATATCACATTGGGTACCCGCGATCACTGGGGGTGTGCAGAATCCTGGAGTGGCCCCTTACGGCCCAAGAGCAATATCAAGCCATCTCGTTGGATACTAAATAGGCACTCTGCCTCATATCAACAAGCCACCTCGTGGCGTACAAATCTCAGGCCCTCGGCTTCATAATCATGAATCAGTCCAATAACCTCACAACACAGGCACTCGACCTTACTCAGTCAGAAATCACATAAACCACTCGGGCAACAATAAAACATAATGCTCAGCCCAAAAATATCATTTAATGTGTTAAAAAAAGTAAACATGGCTGAGTCATAAAAATAGTAGAATTCAATGACTGAGTACAAATATAAAATCAAAACAGTGAGGAAATATCGATAAAAATCTCCTAAGGGTCCAAATAGTTGGCACGAGGCCCAAATATGGCTTTTATCCCAAAACATGATGATAGCAAACAATTTTCACTCAAATACGCGGTAAAATAGTCATACAGGATGGACTAATTAAAAATCCCCAATGGTGGGAGTCCAACTACAAAGTCCATAGTGATCCTCTCCCACTTCCACTCTAGAATATCCATCTGCTGAAGCAAGCCACCCAGTCCCTGATGCTAATATTTCACCTGCTAACAATTGAGACATCAAGCTACAAATCCCACTTTATATATCTTCATTCTCCTCCACCACTAATGCTGTCTCAAATCTTGATACATATTTGTGGTACCTGGATGAATGGAATACCGCGAGCTATGGGCTCCTCCAGGATCAACTCCCGAAGCCCATCCACATTGTGCACACAAATCCGACCCTGCATCCTCAACACCCCATCATCACCAATAGTCACATCTTTAGTATCATCGTGCTGAACTCTGTCTTTAAGGACAAGCAAATACTGATTATCATACGGGCGCTCTCTGATGCGATCATATAAGGAAGACCGAGAAATCACACAAGCCAATACCCGACAAGTCTCCGAAATATCTCACGAACAAATTGGCCAAGTCCTGAACATCAACTGCAAGAGGTCTCTCCCCAACTGGATACTTACCACCTTTCGGCTCAAAGCATCGGCCACCACATTGGCCTTTCTCGGATGGTACAATATAGTGATATCATAATCTTTTAGAAACTCCAACCATCTCCACTGCCTCAAATTGATATCCTTCTGCTTGAAAAACTGTTGGAGGCTACGATGATTGGTAAACACCTCACAAGACACACCATACAGATAATGCCTCCAAATCTTTAGTGCGTGAACTATGACAGCCAACTCCAAATCACGAACAGGGTAGTTCTTCTCATGGGGCTTTAACTGACGATAAGCATAAGCAATAACTCTACCCTCCTGCATCAATACAAAACCAATACCAACTCTCGAAGTATCACAATACACGGTATATGAACATGAAGTTGGTGGCAAAACTAACACTAGAGCTGTGGTCAAGGCTGTCTTGAGCTTCTGAAAGCTCTCCTCACACTTATCCGACCATAAAATGAACCACCCTTCTGAATCAACTTGGCCAAGGGCGATGCAATGGACGAAAATCCCTGAACAAATCGGCGATAATAGCCTTCCAAACCAAGAAAGCTGTGAATCTCTATGGTAGAGGACGGTCTGGGCCAACTCTGAACCACCTATATATTCTTCGGATCAACCTGAAAACCCTCACTGGACACCTCGTGCCCCAAGAAAGCCACTGAACTGAGCTAAAACTCCCACTTAGAGAACTTAACATAAACCTTCTCCTTCATCAATCTCTGTAACACAACTATCAAATGCTCCGCGTGCTCCTCCTAACTATGTAAATACACCATAATATCATCAATGTAGACTATGAAGAACGAGTCGAGATAAGGTCGAAACACGATCTTCATCAAATGCATGAACGCTGCTGGGGCATTGGTCAGCCCAAAAGACATCACCAAGAACTCATAATAAGCATATCGTGTCCTGAAAGTTGTCTTAAGAATATTCGAGTTCTTGATCTTCAACTGGTGATAACCTGAACGGAGATCAACCTTGGAGAACACTATCTCTCCCTAAAAATAATTAGTCACACCTCGCCACTCAATTTGTGTCACAGCCGGTATAGCCAATGTCATTGTCTTAGCATGACAATACAGAATAGTACGATACGCAAATAGCCAATGCATGCCCAAAATAACATCGAAGTCGACCATACATAATAACAAAAGATCCACTCGGGTCTCCAGACCCCCAATAGTCACCACACACGACCAGTACACATGGTCTACAATAACAGTATCGCCCATCGGAGTAGATACATGAGTAGGTGAAACAAGAGACTCACGGGCTATATACAAATAACGAGCAAAGTATTATAACACATAAGAAAAGGTGGAACAACGATCAAATAACACAGAAGCATCTCTGTGGAAGACTAAGACAATACCTGTAATAACAACATCGGAAGCAATAGCATCAGGCCTAGCTGGAAGTGCATAAAACCTGGCCTGACCACCGCCTGATCGACCTCCCGTCTAAGGCGACCCCTAGCTAACTAACCTTCACCCCTAGCTGGCTGAATGGGTGGTGATGAAGTAGTTGGCGCTGAAGCCGATGGTCGACTCCTCTATTGAGATGAATCCGCAAGACAACGAGGACACTGCCTCCACATATAAACCATCTCTCTATAGCAACTCACAGGTGCTGGAGATGGGGAGTGAAGGGAACCCTAGCACCGGAATGACTAGAAGATGCGCCTGGCATAGAAGAGCCCTGAACTGATGAAGCACAGGACGAACTCTAAGCTGGAAGGGCAGTAAGTGATGACTGGACCAGATGCAAATTGTAAGAACCATGACCCGATAACGCCCCGCGATAACCTGGGCGAGCTGGTTGAGCATGCCTAAATGGACGACCTCTGTCGTGCTGAAATTGACCTCTCGAAGGAGCACCACTAAAACTACCAGACCCTCGAGGCCTCTTGTCCTCCCTCTCCTCTCGCTCCTAGCGATGAACTGACGCAATCTCACAGGCAATGTCCACAACCTCCTCAAAGGTAGAACTAGTCACCCTCTCTCTGGTCATAAGAACACGAAGCTGATAAGTGAGGCCATCAACAAAGCTCCTAATCCTCTCTCTATCAGTTGGAACCAACGAAATAGCATGACGAGCTAACTCGGAGAACCTTATCTCATACTGCGTCACAATCATCTCTCCCTGATATAATCACTCGAACTACCTGCACAACTCCCCTCAACGAGACTGCAGCACATAGTTCTCTAGAAAGAGAATGCAGAACTACTTCCAGGTAAGGGGTGCTGCAACAATATGCCTACACCTCTCAAAAGACTCCCACCAAGTGAAGGCAGCTCCAAAAAACTAATGAGAAGTGAAAGCGACCCTGCTGGTCTTCAGAGTACCCGCTGCATGAAGTATCCTCTAACACTTATCCATGAAACCCTGGGCATCCTCGCCCTTTGCATCACTGAAGGACGGAGGTTGAAGTCTACTAAACCTCTCCAACCTACGTTGCTTGTCATGGCAGGAACTATATAGTCCTGAGCAGCTACAACTGGCTGGGCTGGGTGTGCCTTCGGTGGCTGAAGTCCCTACACGACCTGCTCAGGTGTGTGAGCGGCGGGAGTTTGATTGCCTCTCCCAGCCTGAGAAGTAGCTGCGGCTGTAGTAACTGAGACCGCCTGAGCTAGGCCAGTGCATACTGATAGGATCTAAGCCAAGGCCTCCTGAGGACACGGAATCACAATGGGCACAACTGGTGTTGCTGGAGCATCCACAACTAGGACCTGATCCTGAACTGTGATGGCTGATAGATCTGCAGGTACTGCCCTAGCTGTTGTGCGGGCCACACCACTACCCCTATCGCAACCATGACCGCATCCTCAACCTCTAGTGGCCACAACTGGTGGTACTAGCGATCGTCCATCCTGACCAGTAGTGTGTGTCCTCACCATATGTGAGAGAATAGAATAACAGAAGTTTAATACTTGGATCAACAAATTCGCACGATAAGAATTTAAAGAATATGAAGTTTTCCTAAAGGTTCTGCAGCCTCTCGAGGATAGATACAGACGCCTCCGTGCCGTTCCGCGAGACTCTACTAAACCTGCTCATGACTCGTGAGACCTATTTAACCTAGGCTCTGATACCAACTTGTCACGACCCTAAACCTAGATCCGGTCGTGATGGCGCCTCTCGTGCAGACAAGGCCAGCTGACACAACACCTAATTCCTTTTAGCAGTAAGAAAATACACAATTTAAGTCTTTAACACGATTAAATCTCAATTAAGCAGTGAAAATAGTACAATTTGCGGAATATAAAACCAACACAGCCCAACATCGGGGTGTCACCAGTCATGAGCATCTATCATAACAACTACAAGTCTTAAAGAGTCTACTCAAATATTACATAACCAAAACAGAAGAAAATGAGATAGAGGGAGAAGCACTGGGCTGCAAATGCCGAACAGGTACGTAGTGAATCTTCAAAGACTGTTGGAAGCTCTCAACCCTCGAAAGCAGGACCTGAAGTGCCTGAATCTGCACACGGGGTGCAGGGAGTAATGTGAGTACTACAACTCAGTGAGTCATAATAATAAATGCAGACTGAGAATTAAGAAGTCATGCAAATGCATATTAACAGGCTATAAAGAAGTAGTAAAAGCGAGTAAAAACAATGAAACACTGAAAATAAGTAACGTCACGTTAGTTTAGTTTAAGCTTCTTTAGAATGCCTTTTTTACAGTAAAGCAAGTAAATGACAGGCAACTAGAAACGATAAACACATAAACAACCGCCCATTGGGAACAATACCAATAGAATCAGCCCCTCGGGTAAAGACATGGAATAACACCAGCCCCTCGGGCTATATCTCATATCACAATGGGTACCCGCGCTCACTGGGGGTGTGCAGAATCCTGGACGGGCCCCTTACGGCCCAAGCGTAATATCAAGCCATCTCGTTGTATACTCAATAAGCTCTCTGCCTCATATCAACAAGCCACCTCGTGGCGTACAAATCTCAGGCTCTCGGCCTCATAATCATGAATCAGTCCAATAACCTCACAACACAGGCACTCGGCCTTACTCAGTCAGAAATCACATAAACCACTCGGGCAACAATAAAACATAATGTTCAGCCCAAAAATATCATTTAATGTGTAAAAAAAAAGTAAACATGGCTGAGTTACAAAAACAGTAGAATTCAATGACTGAGTACAAGTATAAAGTCAAAATAGTTAGGAAATATCAGAAAAAATCTCCTAAGGGTCCAAATAGTTAGCACGAAGCCCAAATATGGCTTTTAGCTCAAAACATGATGATAGTAAATAATTTCCAGTCAAATACGCGGTAAAATAGTCATACATGATGGACTAATTAAAAATACCCAATGGTGTATGACCCCACACTCATCATCTAGCGTGTGCGTCACCTCAATATAGCATAACGATGTGTAATCTGGTATTTCATACCCTCATGACAATATTTAAAATTATTACTCACCTCTATCCGATCAAATCTCTAGTCCGTAATGCCTTTTCCCCTCAAATAGGCCTCAACCCGCATCGAATATATCCAAAATTAGAATCACGACATCAAAATATGCTAAGGGAATGAAGCCCATGCAAAAATAATCAATTTACAACATAAATCCTGAAATTAACCAAAACCCGACCCCCGGGTTCAGGTCTCAGAATCGATAAAATTTACATCAATAGATTCCTCATCTCCCTACGAGTTCATACATATCAAAAGTCCCAAAATCCGACCACAAATGACCCCTCAAATCCTCAAGTCTAGGTCTCCAATACCAAGCCCTAGTTTCCCCAATTTTGACCCTTAAATTCCATTAATTACAGCTCTAATCCGTGAAATAATACCATAGGATCGATTATTTGATTCGAAAATCTTACCTCTAGATGATATCCCATGATTCCCTCTTCAAAATCTCCCAAAAAGCTCCAAAACTGACTTTAAATGGTGAAGAACAACTGAAAAATCACGAAGGATTTCTTTTCTACCTTCTGGCCCAGGGATTCTGCAGGTGCGACTCTTCAACTGCTTCTACGGCTCCAGACTTCCTAGGCCCTTTCCGCTTCTGCGACTCCTAGTTCATTTCTGCGAGACCGCAAATGCGGTCCCCTAGCCGCAAGTGCGGTTATAACAGCAATGGAAAAACTTCAGCTGCCACAACCCAACTCCAATCTTCTGTCAACCCTCCGAAATCACCGCGAGGCCCCTGGGACCTCAACCAAAAGCACAAACACATCATAAACCTCCATCCAAACTTATACGAATCTTCAAAATACTTCAAACAACATCGAATCAACCAAAACACATCAGATTCAAGCCTAAGTTTCTAAAATCTTCCGAATTCCGCTTTTGATAAAAAAAGATACCAAACCACATCCGAATGACCTGCAAATTTGTACACACATCCTAAATGACTCAACGGAATTACTACAACTCCTGAAATTCCATTCCGACCCCTATATATAAATCTCACCTATCAACTGGAAAACACCAAAATTTCAATTTAGCCAATTCAAGCCTAAATCTACTCCAGACCTCCAAAACACATTCCGATCACGCTCTTAAGTCCAAAATCACCTGCCGAAGCTATCCAAACCATCAAAACTCACATCCAATCATTTTAATACATAAGTCAACATCTGGTTGACCTTTCCAACTTAAGCTTCCTCAAAAGAGACTAAGTGTCTCAAGACTTACCAAAACCTCTCCGAACCCGAGCCAACCAACCCAATCACACATAGAACCGATAAAAAAAGCAATAAGAAGCATAAATAGGGAAAATGGAGTTGTAACTCATAAGACGACTGTCTGGGTCATCACAATACACCCATATAATTCAAAATAATTCATTTATATACATGTATTTGATTGTGCAATTCGTATATTTTAGTATATGATTGTTTATTTCGTATATTTTTAGTATAATAAGGTCTTCAAAGCCTACTATTTAAACAAGGGTTTCCTTTAAACAAACCTACACTACAACATTATGTATATATAGCTACAAATTCTTAGCTAAATGTATGAAAATCGTGGCTAATAAATAACAATAGCCACAAGAATTAAAATTTTGTGGCTATTGACAATTTCATAAAAATATTTAGCTGCAAAATAAAATTGGCAAAGCTAATTTATCATTTTTGCTATATTTGCTAACTGTCGTGGCAATAATTACATAAATAGCTACAAATTTATTGCTACAACAAAATTTCGTAGTTAATAATTTTTTTGCCACGCATTTGAAGTACTGTAGCAATAGCAGTTATTTAGCCACAAAAACTTACTTCTGACAAAATGCTATAGCTAAATAGATATTTTTTTCTCATGTATTAAAAGCATGTGGCAATAACTGGATTAATAGCTATAAATTTATTGTTACAACGTTATTTTGTAGCTAATTGTGAGTTTTCGCCACTATAGCAATATTAATCTTTTAGCCACAAGATATTATTAGAGACAAAGTGTTGTAGCTGAATAGGTATTTTTGCTTCAATTATGAAAATTTATGGAAAAAACTAACTTCATAGGTACAAAGTTATTGTGATATAATAAAATGTTGTAGCTAAATATAAACTTTTATCACGTGTTTGAAGTTACTGAAACTATAACATGTTAGCCACAATAATGTTTTTAAATAAATATTGAATATAAAAACTATTTTAAAACTCAAGTTATAATAAACCGAAAATATCGTTGGCCTAATAGCTACAATTATTTTTTATGGTAGATTGATATAACCGTGACAATCAAGATAGCCAATGAACTTCCATAATTAGTTACTCCCTCCGTTCCAATTTATGTGAACCTGTTTGACTGGGCACGGAGTTTAAGAAAAAAATGAAGACTTTTGAAATTTGTGGTCCTAAACAAGTTCAGATAGGGCCCAGAGTATTTGTGTAGTTATAAAAGTTTCTCATTAAGGGTAGAATTGTAATTTTAAGCTAAATTGTTACCAAATTTAGAAAGGGTTCATTCTTTTTGGAACGGACCAAAAAGGAAATAGGTTCACATAAACTGGAACGGAGGGAGTATAATTTTTGTCATGCGCTTGAAGTTACCATATCAATATTATTTACCATAATAAATTAGTTGTTAAAAAGTTCATAGATAAAAAACATTCACTTTGATTATAAATCAATATAAGAGTGTGTCCAAAAATCAGAGAAGTTTTATGAACATAAATTTCAAATATAAAAAGTTAGATTTTTCCTACAATGTAGAAATGTTAGTAAGTGCATATAATTGTAAATTTTATTAATTCTCGAATAACAAAGATTAAAATAAAAAAATAATAGATTATGTGTACACTTACTTATGGCATCAATGTGTAACTTCTTGACTTGTTAAGCTCATACTTTATTCAATGTATAGTAGGTTCTTTATTATTTCAAATAAGAATTTAGCATAATTTATTATATTTAAGCACGTATTTTAAAATAAGTACTCATATAGAAGACGTTAATATGGTACTTTATTATTTTAAATAAATATATGTCACGACCCCAAACCGGACCCGATCGTGATTGCGCCTCTCGTGAAGACAAGGTCAGTCGACAAAATCCCCAAGTTCATTTCAAAAGTTTTAATAAGTCAATTTAAGTCTTTTTTTTATCAATCAGATATTGCCATAATGTAAGATCAAAAGAACAGTGCAGAAATAGATACAACCCGACATCGGGGTGTCACAAGTTACGAGCATCTACTAAGGTCTAAAATACAATGGAAATTTTGAAAAGTGTACTAAGTACAGTCTAATGACATCAAGGGGAGAAAATCAGTGTTGCGGACGTCGGGCAACTACCTTGCTAAACTCCAACGACCTTTCCTCTCATCAACCAATATCCGCTACCGGGTGCAGAAATACTTGAATCTGCACACAAGTTACAGGGAGTAAAGTGAGTAATAATCATAAATAAAGGCTGAGAGATAAGAAATCACGTAAATCATATCAACATGTTGTATAGAAGCAGTGTAAAAATCAGTAATAAAGCAATGAAGCTGGGAAATCGTTTAAAGCATCTTAGCTCAGTTTAAACTTCTTTAAAAATGCCTTTTTAACCAGTTAAGCAATTAAATGCAAAGCACCTAGAACATATAAGCATAGAAAATCCGCCTCTCGGGCTCAAATACCAACAAAAACAACCCCTCGGGCAACAACATGGAACAACACCAGCCCCTCGGGCTATATCTCACATCACAATGGATACCCACGCTCACTGGGGGTGTGCAGACTCTTGGAAGGGCCCCTTACGATCCAAGCGCAATATCAAGCCATCTCGTGGCATCATCATTAGGATCTCGGCCTCATACCAACAAGCCACCTCATGACGTACATACCTCAGGCCCTCGACCTCATAATCATAATCAGTGTATCACCGCTGCGGCGTGTAGCCGGATCCAAAAGTGTAATAACCCGACTGGTCGTTTTGCTTTTAATAACCCTATTTACCTAAACAAAACTTTTCACACTTGCTTTATCTGATTTACAATCTGCGGGGATGGTTGGTTTGGGATTTGGAAGAGTATGGGTTGAAATATGTCAATTTGATCCTTAAGATTTTCTTAAAAAACTAAGTTTGACTTTGGTTAAAATTTTGAGCAAACAGACCCGGATTCATATTTTGACGGTCCCGGAGGGTCCATAGGAAAATATGGGACCTGATCTTATGCCCAGAATCAAATTTCGAGGTCCCTAACCTGAGTAATGAATTTTTATTAGAAATTGTTAATCTGAACTATTAAGGATTTAAAGAAACTAATTAATGATTGATTCCGTAGGTATCGGGCTCGTATGTTGGATCTAAAGCTCGGTACAGGTCCGGTATAATATTTGAGCATTGCTCGCAAAAATTGGTGTCAATATGAGTAGTGTGTTTCGGCTCGTTAGAGGAAAATTAAGAACTTGAAGTTCATAAGTTTGATTCATTTGATTTTAGGGGGTGATTCTTAGATTTAGTGTTGTTTCGGGCATTCCTAAGGTTTGATTAGGTCTGTCTCGTGATTTTAGACTTGTCGGTATTTTCAGGCGAGGACCGGGAGACTTGAGCGTCAAACGGACGAGGTTCGAGTGACGTTGGGAATTGGGAGAAGTGCTGAAACATCTACTTTTGTCATAACCGCACCAGCGGTTGGTCGACCGCAAGTGCGAGACCGCAGAAGCGGTCGTGGCCTTGTAGATGCGGCCCAGAGATGGCCAGGTCAAACCACAGAAGTGGCTCCCTAGCTGCAGAAGCGGCTACGCAGATGTGGCTTCAAGACTACAGAAGTGGTCCCGTCCCTTTTAGCCAATTCCGCAGATGCGGTCTCCTCTCGCCGATGCGGAAACTGCTGAGGCAGTGAGCTTTATTTAATTCGAGTTTCAGGCATTTTTGAACGTTTGGCACACGGTTATGGAGCGATTTTGGAGCTCTTGAGAAGGGATTTTCACATAGCATCGTGACGTAAGTTCATCCCCTTTATTTCTAAGTGTAACACTCGAGTTTAGGGTAGATTAACACCTAAAGATTTGTAGAAACTAAGGGGTTAGAGCTTGACCTAGGGTTTTATTAAAACTTGGATTTTACCATGAAATTTGTTTTGAAATGAATTAGAAATCATATATTATTGATCCTTAGGTTATAGAGAACAAATTCCTTCGAAAAATTTCGGAACCCGAGCAAGTGGGCCTGGGGTCGGGTTTTAGGAAACTTGTGGTAAGGGTTGAGAAATTGCTTAAATAGCTAGAATACAATTTTATAAGCTTATATTAATTAGTTCCTACCTCATTCAACTAGTTTTGGATCGTTCGGCTCCGAATTGAGGGTTTAGACTCGTTCTTTGTATTGGAAGTGCACTTTGGAACGATGTGAGTCTCATTTCTAAGCTTGTAAGAGGGAATTATCCCCATAGGTGTAATATTAAATGATTTGATACTAAATGCGGGGGCTACGTACGCATTAGGCGACGAGAGTCCGTGCGTAGCTACTATTATGTTAATTGTCCGGGTAGTCTAGGACCCGTATCACGCTAAATTTGTGAATTGTCTATACTATCATGCTAATGTGATCATTTAGGATATGCTAGAGAATTGAGAATGAACATAAACGAACATACGCACTGTTGAACACTTGTATAACTTGACTTGAATATAAATGCGTTTTCTCATCATTGTTGTTGATAATTGATATTGTGGATCGGGCCGATCGCCTCGATGGAAATAGATGCATCTATGGTTCACGCCATTCGACCCTTTGGCAGTGCACAATTATCTTCTGTTGGATCAGGCCGTCGACCTCGGCATAATGTGCGCATGATATATATATATATATATATATGAAATCTTATCCATGACTTGTTCTGCTAGATACTTGAAATGTATACGGTTAATAGCAAAATTGTTAAAAACGTGACTTATTTCCTCTTGCTACAAACTGTTGATGACTACCATGCCTAGAAGAACATTTTATTATATCATTTGGCCCTAGTAAGTGTCAAGTTGGCCTCTTGTCTCTACTTCTTCCAGATTAGATGGGATAGTTATTGGGTACATATTGTTTATGTACTCATACTACACTTCTGTACTTAATTGTACAGGATTTGAGACAGGTACATCTGGCTATCAGTCTGGTGTGCGCCCCTTATTCATAGACCGAAACTTCCACGGTGAGTGTCAAGACCCTAGTTCACCCTCAGTGAACAATCGTGATAGCACCTAGTCTCTACGACTAGGTAAGCCAAAATTGCGAAAGAAAACAAAAATTTTGCGGAAGTAAAAGAATTTAAAACAGAAGTAAAGTAATAACAGTGTTTAAATGTGCCGCTCGACATACACTATGTTTAAATCAAAATACCAATACACAAATCCAAGACCCGAAAATCCACGAATAACAAGCTAAGAAATACTACATAGCTCTAACTCCGAAATGTCTAACAAGAACAGAAAATATAGAAGGGGCTAAGTACTAAAAAGTATGAATAGAAAGAGACTCCTCGGTCTGCGGATGCGACAAATATACCTTAAAGTCGCTAGGGCAGTTGCCTCACCTCATGGGTGGTAAGAGTGGGAAGAAGTACCTGGGTCTGCACATGAAAAACATGCGCTGAAAGGGCATGAGTACTCTACAGCGGTACTCAGTAAGTGCTAAGCCTAACCTCGGTCGGGTAGTTACGAGGAAGGTCAGGGCCCTACTGAGGTTAAACAAAAATATAAAGATCAACAATATAGAACATAACAGAATGAAATAGTGCAGCAGTGAAAATAACACAGAATATACAGAACAACAATAACTACACAGAAACAAGGTAAACACGGAGGAAAGTACAGCTCAACACCAACAATACCAATCAGGGTTCTCCCGGGATACCATCCTGTAGTCTCGAGTACATATATCCGATAAGTCTCCCGGGATACCGTCCCATAGTCCAACTCGTAGTGTGCGAGGATCTACCGGACTCCCGTTCTGTAGTCCCAAATGTAAGTACCCATGGGGGAATCTACCAGGTGCATTCCCGTAGTTCCCTATAACTATGTAAGGGGATCTACCAGAATCCCATATCCGTAGTCCCAAAATAAACAGGCAAGGGGGAGCTACCGGAATCCCACATCCGTAGTCCCAAAATAAATACGCGGCAGCAACAAGAAATTATACAGAAATGAAAATTTTCATATTAAGATAAACAAGTGATTCTAGCCTAGTATGCTACACTGAATTCAGGTAAGCAAGTTGAACAATTAAAGCAGCTAAATCACTTAGACATGTTTTCCTAAGCTGACAACAGGCTGAACAGTGCAAGTAATAAAAGCAGGAAAAGAAACATACTAATTAATACTTAAATAAAACCGAATTTCCAATAATTTTCACAAGTACGCACTCGTCACCTCACGTACAAGGCATTTCAATTACCAAATATACCAATCCTAAGTGGATGGTCCCCCACACAAGGTTATACAAGTTGTTTACCTTGAACCGGCTCAATACTCAATCTGAGACCACGTTCTTGCCACGAGTACTCGCCTCCAAATGGCCCAAATCTATTCAATTCAATTGCATAATGTAAATAACACTTCAAATAACTGATTCTACAATTAAATTCTATGCTAATACGTGAAATTATGTAAAATGACCAAAACGCCCCTCGAGTTCACGTCTCGGAATCGGGTAAAAATTATTTTTCTAGAAACCTCGCACTCTCACAAATTCAGTCATATTAAAAGTACCAAAATCGGACCTCAATTTGTCCCTCAAATCATCACTCAAAGGTCTCCAATTAGACAAGCCCTAACCCCTCAATTACCACTGATTTTCCTTAATTTTTCATGCTTAAATTGATAAAAATCATACCAACAACGAGTTTAGGGACCAAAAACCTTACCCCAATGAGCTGCTCTGGAAATCTCTCTTGAAAAGTTCTCCCCAAGCTTCTTCCCATTTTGAAAAAGATGAAAAATGGCTAAATTTCGCGAAGGCAAGAATTTATATGTTCTGCCAAGTGATTTCCGCATCCGCGGTCCCGCTTCTGCGGAGCCAAGGTCGCACCTGTGACATTTCATTAAAAAGGGACTCCCGCACTTGCGACTACCTTACCGCAGATGCGGTGCCGCTTTTGCGATTACCTGACCGCATCTGCGGTCGACTCCGTGTTGACCAAAACCGCTTCTCCGACCTCTGAGCCACTTCTGTGGCACCGCACCTACGGAAACCAAAATGCAGGTGCGGTTATGACAGAACCAGCAGCTGAAGCTGCAACGTTAACTCAAGAATCTTTCCATCAACCATCTGAATTTATCCCAAGGCCCCCAGGACCTCAACCAAAGTTACCAACAAGTCAAAAACCACTATCCAAACTTGTACCAATCCTTAAAACATCTAAAACAGCATCGAAACCTCGAATTAACCATGGATTTAAGCCTAAGGGCTCCAAATTTCTCAAAATACGCTTTCGATCAAAATTTCTGTCATACCTCATCCGAATGACCTAAAATTTTGCACACACGTCACATTCAACATAGTGGAGCTACTCCAACTTCCGGAATTCCATTCCGCCCCTCGGATCAAAATCTTACTATCGGACCGGAAGCTTCAAAAATTCAACTTTCGACAATTCAAGCCTATATTTGCTACGGACCTCCAAAACACAATACGAACACGCCCCTAAGCCCAAAATCACCCAACGGAGCTGACAGAACCATCAGATTTCCATTACGAGGCCATCTTTACACTTTTCTGACTACGGTCAACTTTCCAACACTTAAGCTCTCATTTAGGGACTAAGTGTCCCAAAACTCTCCGAAACTTAAAACCGAACATCCCGGCAAATCAAAATAGCAGAAATAAACTTGGGAAAAGCAGTTAATAAGGGATCAGGGCATTATTTCTAAACATGACCGGCTGGGTCGTCACATCCTCCTACACTTAAACATTCGTTCATCGTCGAACGAGTATAGCGACATACCTGAAGTAGTGAAAAGATGGGGTAACAGCTGCACATATCCTACTCAGTTTCCTAGGTCGCCTCCTCGACCGACTGACCCCGCCACTAAACCTTCACTAATGCAATATTCTTTGACCTCAGATTTCTAACTTGCCTGTCCAATATCGCCACTCAACACGGGATAGATCCTTGTCCAACTGGACTGAATTGAAATCCAAAACATGCGACAGATCACCGTAAGACCTCCAGAGCATCAAAACATGAAATACCGGATGAACCCCTGACAAGCTGGGAGGTAAGGCAAGCTCATAAGCAACCTCCCCAACACACCTCAAGATCTCAAAAGGGCCAATAAACCTCAGACTCAACTTCCCTTTCTTCCCAAATCTCATAACGCCCTTCATGGGCGAAACCCGAAGCAGAAACCGCTCTCCAACCGTGTAGGAAACATCACGAACCTTCCGGTCCGCATAGCTCTTATGTCAAGACTGGGATGTACGGAGTCTATCCTGAATCACCTTAACCTTTTCCAAAGCATCCTGAACTAAGTTTGTGCCCAATAATCTAGCCTCACCCGGCTCGAACCAACCCATCGGAGATCTACACCGCCTACCATAAAAAGCCTCATACGGTGCCATCTGAATGATGGACTGATAACTGTTGTTGTAAGCAAACTTTGCCAATGGCAAGAACTGATCCCAAGACCCTCCAAACTTGATCACACACACACAGAGCATATCCTCAAGAATCTCTATAGTGCGGTGGGACTGCCCATCCATCAAAGGGAGAAATGATGTACTCAACTCTACCCGAGTACCCAACTCATGCTGAACGGCCCTCCAGAACCATGATGTGAACTGAGTACCTCTATCCGAAATCGTGCAGATCAACAATCTCCCGAATATAAATCTCTGTCAACTGCTATGAAAAATAAGTAGTACACACAGGAATGAAATGAGCGGACTTGGTCAGTCGATCCATAATCACCCAAACAGCGTCGAACTTTCTCAAAGTCCGTAGGAGCCCAACTACAAAGTCCATGATGATCCTCTCCCACTTCCACTCTAGAATCTCTATCTGCTGAAGCAACCCTCTTGGTCTCTAGTACTCATACTTCACATGTTGACAGTTGAGGCACCAAGCTACAAACCCAACTATATCTTTCTTCATTCGCCTCCACCACTAGTGTTGCCTCAAGTTATGATACATCTTCGCGGAGACCGGATGAATGGAATACCACGAGATATGGGCCTACTCTAGAATCAACTCTCGAAGCCCATCAACATTTGGCACACAGATCCGACCATGCATTCTCAGTACTCCATCCTCGCCAATGATCATATCTCTGGCATCACCATGCTGAACCTTGTCCTTAAAGACAAGCAAATGAGAATCATCATACTGCCACTACCTGATATGATAAAATAAGGAAAATCGAGAAACAACGTAAGTTAGAACCGACTGGGCTCCGAAAGATCCAATCTCACAAACTGGCTGTCTAAGGCCTGAACATCCATCACCATAGGCCTCTCCGATACTAGTAGATAAGCCAAACTCCCTAAACTCTCCGCCCGATGACTCAAAGCATCGGCTACCATATTGGCCTTGCCCGTGTGATACAGAATAGTGATATCATAGTCATTTAGTAACTCTAACCACCTCCTCTGGTGCAAATTTAGATCCTTTTACTTGAATAGGTGTTGCAAGCTCTGATGGTCAGTATAAATCTCACAAGGCACACCGTATAGATAATGGCGCCAAATCTTCAGGGCGTGAGCAATGGCAGCTAAATCAAGGTAATGGATAGGGTAATTCTTCTCATGTATCTTCAACTGTCTGGACACATAGGAAATCACCTTACCATCTTGCATCAACACTGCACCGAGGCCAACCCTCGAGGCGTTATAATAAATCGTATAAGACCTGATCCTGTAGGCAATATCAAAATTGGGGCCATAGTCAAACCTATCTTGAACTTCTAAAATCTTGCCTCGCACTCTTTCGTCCACTAGAACAAAGCACCCTTCTGGGTCAGTCTGGTCATAGGGGCTGCAATTAATGAAAAACCCTCCACAAAACGACGACAGTAGCCCGCTAAACCGAGAAAACTACGGATCTCTATAGTTGAGGATGGTCTGGGCCAACTCTACAATGCCTCTACCTTCTTCGAATCCACCCGAATACCCTCACTCAATACCACATGGCCTAAGAATACCACGGAATCCAACCAAAACTCATATTTTGAGAACTTAGCATATAACTTCTTTTCCCTCTAAGTCTAAAGAATTGTCCTCATGTGCTGCTCATGATTTTCCCGACTTCGGGAATAACCAGAATGTCATCAATAAAGACAATGACAAAAGAGTCAAGATATGGTCAAAATACACTGTGCATCAAATGCATAAAGACTACTGGGGAATTGGTCAGCCTAAATGACATAACAAGAAACTCGTAATGACCATATCGAGTCCTGAAAGCAGTCTTCGAGATATCTGGCTCCCGAATCTTCAACTAGTGGTAACCTGAGCGCAAGTCAATCTTAGAAAATACCTATGTGCCCTAAAGCTGGTCAAACACATCATCAATACGAGGCAAAGGATAACGGTTCTTCACTGTAGCCTTGTTCAATTAGAGATAATCAATACACATACGCATAGAACTATCATTTTTCTTCACAAACAAGACAGGAGCACCCCAATGTGATACACTGGGTTGAATAAAGCTCTTATCAAGCAATTCCTACAACTGATCCTTTAACTCCTTCAACTTAGGAGGAGCCATACGATACGGAGGAATAGAAATGGGATGAGTTCCCGGCAACAAATCAATGCCAAAATCAATTTCTCTATCAGGCGGCATGCCTGGAAGATCAGCTGGAAATACATCGGAAAAGTCCCGTAGTACTGGAACTGAATCAACTAAAGGGGTATCAATACTGACATCTCTCACATAGGCTAAATATGCGTCATACCCCTTCTCAACCATATGTTGTGCTTTAAGGAAAGAAATAACTCTACTGGAAGTGTGAACTAAAGAACCCCTCCACTCAACACCTGGCATAGCCAACATCATGGTCTTGGCGTGACAATCAAGAATAACATAATGGGGCAAAAATCAGTCCATGCCCAAGATAATATCAAAGTCTACTATGTTGAGCAACAATAAATCCCTCTCCTAACCGAGCCTTTCTAAAATACTCAAAAAATCCCTTTGGATCTAGTGTCAAAACCACTAAGAGCAACCAAACACGACTGATAAACGCGGTCCACAATTAGAGAATCTCCTACAGGAGTAGAAACATAAATAGGGGAACTCAAAGAATCCCGAGATACACCCAAATGTGGAGAAAAATAAGATGACACATAAGTATAAGTGGAGCCTAGATCGAATAGAACCGATACATCTCTGTGACAAACCAGTATAATACCTGTGATGACAGAATCAGAGGAACCTTGGTACGGGTAGAAAGGGCATAGTATCGGGCCTGGACTCCCCCTCTAGGGCGACCTCTACCTCCCCGACCTCCACCTCTAGCTGGCTGAGCAGGTGGGGTAGCAACTAGAGCTGTAACCATAGCTTGAGAACTCTGCGGGGCATACTGTGGCTAAGAAGTTAGTGGAGGTACACCCCTCCCAAGTCTTGGGCAATCCCTCACCATATGGCATGTGTCATAATACTTAAAACAAGCTCTGGGAGGTCGTGGTGACTGTGACTAGCTCGGTCCAGGTCTGCTAGACTGACATCTGAAAGTACCCCGCGCAGAAGGCGCTCTAGAAACTGGAGGTACATAATAAGGCTCCTGAGGCCTAGGAGGAGCTGGACCACTAATGGTTGCGTGAAGAGCTTAATAAACAGGGCGAATCATATAACCCCTACCATGACGACCTGCAGCTGGGGTGCGGGCACCAGAATAATGGCCTGACTCTCGAGACCTCTTGGCCTCCTTCTCCTATCTCTCCCCAGCATGCATACCCTCAATCCTCCTAGCAATTCTCACCACCTGCTGATAAGCAATATCCATCTCCAACTCACGAGCCATGCTAAACCTCATGCTGGGAATGAGCCCCTAAATAAACCGGCGAACCCTCTCACGAACTGTATAAACCAAGGCCGGTGCATGCCTAGCCAAGCTAGTATAAAGGATATCATACTCTGAGACAGTCATAGAACCCTGGTGAAAATTCACAAACTCGGTGCGCCATGCATCTCTAAGGATTTGAGGAACAAACTCTCTCAGAAATAAATCTGAAAATTGGGTCCAAGTCAGCGAAGCAGCCTCGTCCGGACTGTCTAACTCATAGGTGCGCCATAACTCATAGGCAGCTCCTCGAAGCTGGAAAGTAGTGAATGAAACCCCGCTCAATCCTGATATACCCATAGTACGGAGAATACAGTAGCACTCCTCCAGAAATCCCAAGGCATCCTCTGATGCTAACCCACTGAATACAGGAGGATCATACTTCTTGAACCTCTCAAGTCTCCGCTGCTTATCCTCCGAAGTCGCTCCCCTGTCCTCGGGATGGACTGGGGCTACAAGCTGCTTAGGAATAACCTCTAGAACCTGATCAACATGCACTCGCTACTTAGGAGTGCGGGTAGCAAGAGCCTATGCTCCTCCCCCGACCTGGGATGTGGCTGCAGCAAGGGGAAACAACCCTACAAAAGCCAAAGTGGTATACATGCTCATAAACTGTGCTAGAGTCTCCTGAAGTGTTGGCGTGATAGTAGCAGTAGGTGTCAGGTGCCTGGAATCTAACTGGCACTGCTGGTGGTTCCTCAGTGGTAGCTCGCGCAGGTGCTCTAGTTGTACCACGTGCGCATCCTCGACCTCTACCCCTTCCTCTAATGGCTGCAATAGGGGGCGCGGGTGCCTGATCATCTCAGGTAGCACGTGTCCTCACCGTCTGTGAGAGAATAGAAGACAAAAGTTTAGAATTGTGATATCAAAATCTTGCACAACAAGGAAATCAAATGAAGTGGAAATTTTCCTAACAGCTGCATAGCCTCTCGTAGATAAGTACAGACGTCTCTGTACCAATCAACGAGACTCTAACAAACCGGCTTGTGATCCATGAATCCTATGAACCTAGAGCTCTGATACCAACTTGTCAATCCCCAGTTCGCCATTAGTGAACCATCGTGACGGCACCTAGTCTCTACGACTAGGTAAGCCTAAATTGCGGAAGAAACCCAAAATTTTGCAAAAGTAAAACAATTTAAAATAGAAATAAATTAATAACAGTGTTTAAATGTGCCGCTCGACATACACCATGTTTAACTCTCAATACCAATACATAAATCCAATACCTGGAAACCCACGAATCACAACTAAGAAATACTACATAAATCTAACTCTGGAATGTCTAACAAGAACAGAAATAAAGAAGGGGCTAAGTACTGAAAACCAGGAATAGAAAGAGACTCCTCGGTCTGCGGATGCAGGAGATATACCTCAAAACCGCTAGGAGAGTCGCCTCGCCTCAAGGGTGGTAACACTGGGTAGAAGTACCCGGATCTGCATATGAAAAACATGCGCAGAAAGGGCATGAGTACTCCACAACGGAACTCAGTAAGTGCCAAGCCTAACCTCGATCGGGTAGTGACGAGGAAGGTCAGGGCCGTATTGAGGTTAAACAAAAATATAAAGTTCAATAGTATAGAATAGAACAAAATGAAATAGTGCAGCAGTGAAAATAACACAGAATATACAGAACAACAACAACTACAAAGAAATAAGGTAAACACGGAGGAAAGTACAGCTCAGCACCAATAATACCGATCGGGGATCTCCCAAGATAACTTCACGTAGTCCCGAGTACACATATTCAATAAGTCTCCCGGGATACCGTCCCGTAGTCCAACTCATAGTGTGCAGGGATCTACCAGAATTGTCACGACCCAAAATCCACTAAGGGTCGTGATGGCGCCGGACACCACTGTCAAGCAATTCAACCATAAATACATAATTATTTCTCATTTAAACAATTGTGAAAACTCTGATTTTTCTTCAATTTTTACTAGTAAAAGATACTCAGTTCAAATTAAATATACATTTCAAGAAGTCAATACAAAATACCCCATAACTATCCCAGAACCCAGTGTCACAAGTGCGTGAGCTATTTATCGGAAGCAATACAATACAACAATCGTCCGGAATACAAATTGGACATAAAATAAATACAATATTCTGGAAGAGACTCTGCAGGCTGCGGGTCATCTCGAGAAGTGCAGCTCACCAAAGTCTTCACATCAACCATGCTGCTACGCCCGCCAGGCCACTAGTGGCACGTGCCTATGCAACCAAAATGTACAACAAGTGTAGTATGAGTACGAAAATAACGTGTACCTAATGAGTATCCCGTCTAATCTCAAAGAAGTAGAGAAAAGAGGTCAACTTGACATTTATTAGTGGTACAATAATGATACGTCCGTAATATAATGAATCCATGATTTATATAAACAAGATTTGTAATTCAATAGGGTGAAACATGTAAAGAATTCTTTCTTTTATGTGAAATTCCCAAATTTCCTTTTTCATCATTTATACATATATTCTCAAGCCGGGAAGAGGCAATAACAACTTCAATATGTTTCAAGGAAAACAATACAAGCATGCGCAAATCATGCCGAGGTCGTACGACCCGATCCAACAATATTTAAAATATGCACTGTCAGAGGGTCGAATGGCTCGAACCATAGATGCATCTATTTAATCTACCGAGGCGTTCGGCCTGTTCCAGAATTTAAACACAAACAGACAGTCAATCAAGAAGTCATCAGGAAACAATTATCCGAAGAAAACCAATTCTCTTTTTAGCAATTTAAGAAAATGAAGTTCAAATCTTTTAAGAAATTCATTTATTACTTCGATGTGATTTAATCAATTCAACCGTCAATGTGATTAAAAATCATCCAAGTATAGCATGCTTTTGGGGTCCTAAACTACCCAGACCTAAACATAATAATAGCTACGCATGGACTCTCATCACCTCTTGCGTACGTAGCCTCCATAAATAGAAGCACATAACCAATTATTTTACCTATGGGGACTATTCTCTCTTACAAGGTTAGAAAGGAGACTCACCTCGCTCTGAAGATTCATAACCGACATTCCATGCCCTTCCGAAGACTCGAATCGATGCTAAATGCTCCAAAGCTAGCCAATAATTATGCAAATCCATTAATAAATGTTCAATTACTCATTACAATCCAATTCATAACAATTCCTAACCCTGATTGAAAAGTTGACCCATAGCCATAGCCTCACAAACTCAAATATATAATTTACTCTCAATTTCATACCCAAAATCATAGTCAAAATCCAAAATATCCATTTTCTAGGTTTTCCCTCAAACCCCAAGTTTCTACAAATTTTCATGCTCAAATCCGAAACAAAACCATGTATTTAACGTCTAATGAGTGAGAAAAACTTACCTTACCATAGATGAAGAATATCTCTTTTCCAAAAGCTCCAAAATCGTCCAACCTGAAGTGAAAATGGGTGGAAATGAGCCAAAACTCGATTTTTAAAGAGAGCTCACTGCCTCCGGTCCTTTTGCACCTACGGTCTCTTGACCGCTTTCGCGGTTCTGCAGGTGCGGACTAATTGCAGCTTCTGTGGTCCAAGGCTCCCAGCCCATTCCACTTCTGTGTCCTCTCCTCCACATATGCGTTCCCGCATCTGCGGTCCTAGCCTAGCCGTCCATTTCCGCTTCTGCGGCACGAAAGTCGCTTCTGCAGCTCCACACGTGCGGCCCTAGTCTCGCAGGTGCGGTTATACCAGCAACCAGCAACTTCAGCCCTTTCCAAAATTCTATTTTCAATCCGTTAGCCACCCGGAATCCACCAGAGGTCCCCGGGAACCCAACCAATCATACTAACCAGTCCCAAAACACATTACAGACTTGCTCGAGGCCTCAAATCATATCCAACAATGCTAAAATCATGAATCGACCTCCAATCCAAGCTTAATGAACTTTAGAATTCGAAACTTCTTCATTCGATGCCAAAACATATCAAATCACATCCGATTGACCTCAAATTTTTCACACAAGTCATATTCGACATTATAGACCTACTCCAACTTTCAGAATTGGATTCCAACCCCGATATCAAAAAGTCCACTTCGGGTCAAACTTCTCAAAAACCTTCAAATTTCTATCTTTAGCCAAATGACTCCAAAATGACCTACAGACCTCGGAATTCACTTCTGATCGTGCTCCCAATACTCGAATCACCATACGGAGTTACTCCCAGACTCGGAATCCCAAATGGACATCGATAACACTAAAATGCACTTTGACACAAACTTATGAAATTCCTTCCAAAATGCTAACTTCCACAATATGCGCCAAAATGCCCCGGCTCATCCAAAACCTGGCCCGGGCATACGCCCAAGTCCAAAATCATTATACAAACCTACTAGAACCATCAAATCCCGATTACGATGTCGTTTACTCAAAAATCCAATCCTAGTTAATTCTTTCAACTTAAAGCTTCTGAAATGAGAATTCTCTTTCCAAATCAACTCCGAACTTCCCGAAATTCAATTTCGACCATGCGTACCAGTCATAATACCTGAAATGAAGCTGCTCATGGCCTCAAACTACTGAACGATGCGCTAGAGCTCAAAATAACCGGTCAGGTCGTTACATTCTCTCCCACTTAAACTTACGTTCGTCTAAGAATTGTGTTGGGGGTTATCTGAAATCACTGCTTAACACCTCGAGCACCTACCTGTGCTACCACAACTCAGCTGGGCACCCTAGCTCGATCAATATGAAGATATCCTTTTTCACTTAAACAAATAAGCCTTAGAGCCCAATTCCAACATATGGAATTCTCTACCAGGCCTGCTCCAACATACGCTCAACGTATCAATAACTGCACGCAGCAATAAAACACGACTGCGTACCTTAGCTAAATTTACAGCTTGCACCACTTTACTCACAAGACCACAATAACATTCTCTGATCAAATAAATCGAAATTCCACGAATCTAATACTTCCATTGCACCTCACGACCTACATAGGTCTTGCTCTAACTCTTACAATGCCGCCACGATGGAAGAGATGTGTAGAAATTCATAACCAACTGCCGAATCAACAAATCATTGGGTCTATACTCCTTACAAGAATAATTACCTTATTCTAAACCAAATAATGCTATTTGCTCTTTAATATACTTCATATAATCCGATCACATTGATCCTAGATCCAATAATTTTGTCTCACCTAGTACAAACTGCTCAGGCAACAAGCCACCCCAGACATGACTAAAAGTCTCATATGATGCAGCGATGTGCCAATAGGTTGCCAATTCGAACGCGATACAAAAGGAAAACAAACTCTGGAAGGGACTACTTAACTCACGCTGCTAATATGGACTTTCCTCGAAAAATGGAAAATAAGACACAAAAAAATTAGAATACAAAAAACTATACTCAACATCACACTATTGCGGCATGCAACCCGATCCAAACAACATACCTATGGCGGAGTGCCACCCGATCCACACATAAAATTCACATAAGAAGATACACACCGAGCTAAATTTCTCATTATAACAAGATGCTGAATATCGGTCCCAAGTACGCTAAGTGAATAATACCATCTCTGAGGGGACATATAGCGCCATAAGCTAACAACTCAAGCACAAGTGGGGTGCGATATATGTTTTGAAGCAAAAGAGCCATCCTGCTCACATATCACCATCGCTACACGTAATCTCAATACATAAGAAAATTATCGAGTCGTTCACAACTCACATGGCACAATATAGCATTACATGAAATAGCCGACGACGAAATAATGCCCCTTGTCTGAATACTCCTTCATAAGGAGCACTATGCTGAAACGAACACATTCGGCTTGATATAAGGCCTATAGTCGCATTTAAATCCATCGACAGACCTCAAGCTGATTATGATCGCACTAAACTAGTCTAATAACCTTTCAAAGGTCCATAATAACCCATATCTTTCTCATAACACCCAAGAACCACCATCATAACTGGAGTAATCCTCCACAATCCACAACCCAATAAACTGAGTGCCCTTCAGGCATAAATTCTCAAATTTATGATATCACCACAATATTCATGCTTGGTTTAATTCTTCAATCAATCAAGTGACTACATGCCACACTTATACAACTTTCACGTGGGGCACGCTCCTAACACCTTCCGTAATAGATAATAGGTATGTATATCCAAACCACCAGCCGCAGTAACACTGAAAAGCGATCAAGAATATTTAACCAGGATGCAAAGCCTTTTTCACAAAACATCGATCTCAGGTGACGTTGAAGGTAAAATCCACTTACTTTAAACATAGAAACCCTTTCCTGCTCATTCGACCTCGTGACATCCTTGTTAACACTAAATTACAACCTCGATCCTCACTTCAAATTCCATACCACTCACTGCACCCATCATGCCAATATACGATAGAACATGATTTTCGTCATAACTCTAGAACCACTAATAGATTAACACTTCATCATATAAAAACCTTTTACTTAACTCACTTCAGGAGAACCATAGCAACACACATGTGAATTCTCATAACTGTAGAATATGCAAATCTCCAAGTAGTGGTCTAAACCACCATAACCCTTCCGGGATCCGCCTACACGTAACATGTCACAACAGTAGAATACTTCTGAATAATATCAACAATGGCGGCCGACAAGACTCACATGTACCGCCACAAATCACTTGCATAATTTGCTGAAGGAACTGATTACTACCACCAATACGCCAATTCAACTACGGCCAACCAGCCTATATTCTTCCAATTTATCTTTGATTGCCTTAGAAATAATAACTCCATTCAACACATAACACACTTCATCCACACTCATCCCGAGTGACCGTGAATCACGAGACCATGCTGTCTCAAATCCCATGAACCATTTCATACCTCCCAATTGCTACATTGTAGGTCAAGAAATCATAGAACATTTTGGGAACCTTCTCATAAGCTGGTACAAAGCTTGATTCTTAACTGTACCTATAAGCTCGAAATCATTAGGCACCACACTTTACCCCTTTGAATCTACTAGGATCGTTGTTGAGAGTCACCCACTCTGGCTTGGTCCTGAATATAATCAACTCCCAGGCCCCGCTGGCACAAGAATACCCATTTTAATGAAGCACTCGACTGGATCACTTCCCTTGTAAATAACCTCTGTACGAAGCATAAATCCAGAATCCTCCCAAAGCCTGAACATGATCCAATAAGGCCAACCATAGCACACCTTTACCAATTCCTTTGCTTAAATTATCACTTATGTTCTTTTCCCATTGCTGAAATGACTTACCAAAATGTCATTAACCCGAAATCTCACAAGAAAATAACCATACAACCCAATCGTAGGTGGTGGGACTCTCCCACTAAGCCTGAAGCCACCATTACACAAATATAGGACCCACCAAGATTCTTTCTTCATTGTTGAAATGTTCTTGCATAACCAGCCCTCCAAATCCTTCTAAATCTTTCTGTAAAACCCTTTATGGATATTCTGAATCATTGACCACATTCATATGACCGATCTCTTTACCGTATGTCTAGTAGAATTCTTCGTAAAAACTTTGCCAACCACGCGATTGCTAACCTGCTCACAGGGAATAACCCCCTATGGAAATCACTCTCCGACATCTTCCAACGTTGCTGCATGGGGTACAATCACTACGACATCAATAACCCATCCTGAGTCCGAGTTCACTCTCTAACTGCACAAGTCCATTCACTCCTCATGGACATCAATTAAATGTGCGGCAACATCTTTCCAGTTCAAAGTTAGGTTGTATCCTTCTTTATCTCAAGCAACTTATTTCCGTTATATCAAGTCTTCTACCTCATAATAGTCCATACTTCAAATTAATCCATAGGCCCAAATCACCAATAACTAAAATTCTCAAATCACTCCAACTATCCTCATGGGTGTAGTCATCCTACCACCAGACTTATGTGTAGCTCCGTCACTCTCCCACTTTGGCATAACTCGTTCCTTTAATCAACTACTCGACCTTCACTTCTGATACCTAGCCTTCTAGAAATTTTAACTACCACTTGACACTTCCCACATGTCCTTCCTCATTCTTTTCTACTCCGTTGATGCCTTAGATCAAAACCCATCTCGATAGCACCTGAACCAATAGGACGCTATTAACTTTACACCTTTCTGAGGATCATCTTTCCCACCGTTAACATTAGAACCACCAATTCAATCCTGAACCACTGCACCCCGCGATCTCTGACAGTCACTTCTTCAATACTGTCTCACAATATCCTGCTTCAAAGGCGAATTTTAGGAGATCATAAGACCGGCAAACTTAGTACATTCAATAAGGATAAAGACACCTCATCATAGAATAAAATTCCACCACACTCGCAAATACCAAGTCTCGTTACTCCATCAACCCAAATATGAGCATTCTTAGACCGATTGACTTTCCTTCGCCGAAAATAAAATACTGAATCTCTAAATCATGCAATGAGTAAACCTTCCTTCAAGTCATTCACTTCCCCGACATGTAGGCTAACATCCTACTATCATGTCGATACTGTGCGATAACCAATCATGAGAAATCATAGCGATCTGTGCATAGACTCAAAGCTCTCAGGAATACTATTATTGAGCTAAAATGACAAGATATCCTCCCGCAAGGCAACGAGAATAGCCCAATCAACAATACCGAGAGAAACATCTCGCACCACATCTGTAGTGCCATTATAATACTTTAATTATCGATTTATAACCAGTGGTTCGCGTCGCATAAGATTGAGTAGGAAGGAAACAAGGGCATAAGCCTCAAGGAATCAAATCGCATGTTAAGGAATCAATAAGGGAAGTACTCTTAACAACCCCGTAGCCTCCCAAAGATAAGTACAGACATCTCCGTACCAATCCGCGAGACTCTACTAGACTTGCTCATGACTCGTGAGACCTAAGGGAACCTAGTGCTATGATACCATGCTATCACGATCCAAAATCCACTAAGGGTCGTGATGGCGCCAGACACCGCTGTCAGGCAAGCCAACTATAAACAATTTATTAAATTCATATTTAAAGAATTGTGAAAACTCTTATTTTTCTTCAATTTTTACTAGTAAAAGATACTCAGTTCAAATTAAATATACATGTCAAGAATTCAATACAAAATACCCCATAACTATCCCAGAACTCAGTGTCACAAGTGCATGAGCTATTTCTAGGAAGCAATACAATACGACAACCGTCTGGAATACAAATTGGAAATAAAATAAATACAATAATCTAGAAGAGACTCTGCTGGCTACAGGTCAATGATGATAGGCTATAATTTCATATTTTAGTCGCTTACTACACTCTAATTTACTGCACTTTAGTTGAGTTTGCGCTTTAATCGCTAGTGTTTTGCACTAACGGTATGTTTTATGCCTTGTAGGAGTGATTTCGAGCTATATAGATGTTATGGAATGAATTCAAGTGATTTGGAGCTTTGGCGTCTGAGTAAAATCCCAAGGAATTAAGTCGGGATCGTATTCGGGGGTCAAATTTGATAATTAAGTACGAACGAAGACTCGAATAGGTATATTGTACACTGTCTAGTAAAATAGACATAACGTTTTTCTCATAACTCCATTTGGGCTCCACAATATATTTTTGGATAGATAACTCAAAGAAATACAACTTTCATGTTTTACATTTTTCCAAATTCAAAACGAAACATGGTAAAAAATGTAGTAGAAAGTTCACCGGGGTCATCACCGCGGTCCACGCTGCGTCCGCGGCAGTCCAGACGTGAAATATTATCCTTTTTTGTGTATGAGAAGGTATAATTGTTTGGTCTCGACCCTAATTGGTATATATACATGGAAAAATGGTATTTTTGAGGAGTGGGACATATTTTTGACACATATTTGACCTAAGGAGGCAGAGACACAATAAGAGCAAGGCAGGGAGTTCTTCAACAAGTTTTTCCTTCCTCTTCTTATTTTTCATTGTTGGTTATGACTTTTGATATTGTAGTTTTACATACTATTATGAATAGCTAATTTTTTTATCTAAGGTTTTGGTGAAACTCATTGGGGATGAATTGGTTGTTATATTAATATAGTTTTGAGTTGGTTGTTAATCTCTATTTGTTCAACTACGTTTTGATTTTGGTTAATTGAAAGGATCCTCAATTAGCCGTTCCTATTTATTATGTATCTGCTTAAGAGAGAGTGCATATTTAGGTAGTTGTTTGAACAACATCACTCCCGGAGTATAGGCGAGAGTCATAACCGGGGGTTTAGAGGTTGGATTAGTGATAACGATATCTCGGGTGCAATCTAAGTGAACTGTAATGCAAATCTAGCTAGCGTAGCTTGAGAAAGTGCGTCTAGTAAATTATCATAATTGCTTGAGAGGGATTTATGATAGCTGGAGAGTTCATGATTGATAGAGGCAACTAAGTCAAAGCTATAAGAAACATACAACTAAGGAAATCAACAACGGGAGAAACCATTACCTTAGACCTTTATTCCAATTGTTTACAATTCAAGCATAGTTAGTTTTCAGGTGTTTATTTATTTTCAATCTTATATTCTTAGTGATATTAAACAGATACAGCTAACCTTAGTTCTCTGTGGGATTCGACTCCAGACTTTTAGACCGGATTATATTTGCAGCGACCGCTTATCCTTTTTAGGACTAGAGTTTGGCGTGATCAAATTTTGGCGCCGTTGCCGGGGAGCTAACGATGTAGTTGTAGCTACATATATTGCTAGGGGTCAAGTTTGAGCTTTTATTTTTTTTGTTTTTTTTTTGTTTTTTTATATATCTGTTGATTTGAAAAACATGGCATCTTGGAATAATGGGAATTTAGGTGTAGATAATTCTACTATTGATCTCCATACATATTGTGAAGGAAACCACCCGTGGCAAAATTTTCAAAACGTTCTTAAGAGCGAGTTATGTGCACCAACTCAATCTTATTTGTGGAATGTGTGTGATATGTGTGGTTGTCAAAATGGTCACCTTCATGGTTGTGCTTATATTCCTTATTTTCCCCCAACCCTTTACTATGATGGTTCTACGTTTTCTTGTGAAGTTAATAGGAACAAACAACCTAGGGATGCAGACCTGAAGAAGATCAGAGATATGCTAAAGTGCATTCTGGAACAAAACAATGAGAAACAATTTCATATAGAAAGGCAAGAGTCAACTATTCGCAAGTTGGAGGCTTAATTGAGTCAAGTGGTTGGAGCTTTTAATGCTCAACAAGCCAATATTGAGGATAGTAGCCAAGAAGAGCATGGATTTGAGGTGTTAATTGGGGAGGTCAGAGTAGGACATCAACAACCTAGCCAACTACAATTTGAGGATGTCAATGTTGAAGAAGTGAGATAGAGTCAGCCAAGGACATTGAGGATACAAATTTTGTTGACTCTAGTATCATTGATGTTTAGGATGTTGAAAATCCTAAAGTTCATGTGTTTGAGCGCAGTGGTCCACACTCCAAGCATTTTTCCACATTATGTTTGGATGATGATATGGAAATAGAGTCATCTGAACCAATAGAAGAGTCAAGGAATAAGGAACAAGGTGCATACATTCTGGAATTCTTCTTGCTAGAAAGTCACGATTACATACCTCATACAAAGGCCAAGGAGTGCAGAATACTACATTATTTCCTTGGGCCAGTTAGATCCATTCCACCGCCCCATGACCATAATCGTAAGCTTGAATCAAAACTTGGGGTTCAATTCATAAGCTCGAGGTGGAGGCAAAAAGTTATTCACGTCGAGAAGTGCAGCTCACCTAAGTCTCTACATCAACCGTGCTTCTACGCCCACCAGGACACTAGTGATGCATGTGCCTGTGCAACCAAAATGCCAACAAGTGTAGTATGAGTACGAAAACAACGTGTACCCAATGAGTATCCTGTCTAATCTTGAAGAAGTAGAGATGAGATGTCGACTTTGACACTTACTAGTGGTCCAAAAATGGTACATCCATAATATAATGAATCGAGGATTTATATAAAGAGGATTTGTAATTCAATAGGGTGAAACATGTAAACAATTCTTTCTTTTATGTAAAATTCCCAAAATTTCCCTTTTCATCATTTGTACATATATTTTCCAGTCGGGAAAAGGCAATAACAACATTAATAAGTTTCAAGGCAAGCAATACAAGCATGCGCAAATCATGCCGAGGTCGTACGATCCGATCCAACAGTATTTAAAATGTGCACTGCTAGAGGGTCGAAGGGCGCGAACCATAGATGCATGTATTTAATCTACTGAGGAGTTCTTCCCATTCCAGAATTTAAACAAACATATACAGTCAATCAACAAGTCACCAGGAAATAATTATCCGAAGAAAACCAATTCTCTTTTTAACAATTTAAGGAAATGAAGTTTAAATCTTTTTAGAAATCCATTTATTACTTCGATGTGATTTAAGCAATTAAACCGTCAATAGGATTACAAAAAATCCAAGTATACCATGCTTTTGGATCCTAAACTACCCAGAACTAAACATAATAGTAGCTACGCACGGACTCTCGTCACCTTTTGCGTACGTAGCCCCCACAAATAGGAGCACATAACCAATTATTTTACCTATGGGGACAATTACCTCTTACAAGGTTAGAAAGGAGACTCACCTCGCTCCGAAGATTCATAACCGGCATTCCACACCCTTTCTGAAGACTCGAATCGATGCTAAATGCTCCAAAGCTAGCCAATAATTATGCAAATCCATTAATATATGTTTAATTACTCATTACAATCATATTCATAACAATTTCTAACCCCGATTGAAATGTTAACTATATGCCCTCAGGCCCACGTGCCTCGATTCCGAAAAAATTTCGAAGAGTAAGTTTACACATAGCCTCACGAACTCAAATATATAATTTACTCTCAATTTCATACCCAAAATTGTGGTCAAAATCCAAAATATCAATTTTCTAGGTTTTCTCTCAAACCCCAAGTTTCTACAAATTTTCATGCTCAAATCTGAAACAAAACCATGTATTTAACCTCTAATGAGTGGGAAAAACTTACCTTGCCATAGATAAAGAAAATCTCTCTTCCAAAAGCTCCAAAATCATCCAACCCGAAGTGAAATGGGTGGAAATGAGCCAAAACTCAATTTTTATAGAGAGCTCACTGCCTCCAGTCCTTTCGCACCTACGGTCTCTTGATCGCTTCTGCGGTTCTGCAGGTGCAGACCAATTTCCGCTTCTGCGGTCCAAGGCTCCCAGCCCATTCCGCTTCTGCGTCCTCTCCTCCACAGATGCGTTCTCGTATCTGTGGCAAACCCACCGCATCTTTGGTCCCAGCCTAGCCGTCTATTTCTGTTTCTGCGGCACGAAGGCTGCTTCTGCGGCTCCACACCTGCGGCCCTTGTCTCGTAGGTGCGGTTATACCAGGAACCAGGAACCAGCAACCAGCAACTTCAGCCATTTTCAAAATTCCATTTTCGATTCGTTAGCCACCCAGAATCCATCCGAGGCCCCTGGAACCCCAACCAATCGTACCAACCAGTCCCAAAACATATTACAAACTTGCTCGAGGCCTCAAATCATATCCAACAATGCTAAAATCATGAATCGACCTCCAATTCAAGCTTTAAGAACTCTAAATTTTCAAACTTCTTCATTCGATGCCAAAACATATCAAACCACGTCCAATTGACCTCAAATTTTGCACACAAATCATATTAGACATTACAAACCTACTCCAACTTTCGGAATCGGATTCCAACCCCGATATCAAAAAATCCACTTACGGTCAAACTTCTCAAAAACCTTAAAATTTCTATCTTTAGCCAAATGAATCCAAAATGAACCACTGACCTCTGAATTCACTTCTGATCGCGCTCCCAATACCAGAATCACAACATGGAGCTACTCCTAGACTCGGAATCCCAAACGGACATCGATAACACTGAAATGCACTTCGACCTAAACTTATGAAATTCCTTCTAAAATGGTAACTTCCACAATAGGCGCCAAAACACTCCAGGGTCATCCAAAACCTGGTCCGACCATACGCCCAAGTCTGAAATCATCATACGAACCTGCTGGAACCTTTGAATCCCGATTCTGATGTCGTTTACTCAAAAATCCAATCCTAGTTAATTCTTTCAACTTAAAGCTTCTAAAATGAGAATTCTCTTTCCAAATCAACTCTGAACTTCCCGAAATTCAATTCGGACCACGCGTACAAGTCATAATACTTGAAATGAAGTTGCTCATGGCCTCAAACTGTTGAATGGTGCGCTAGAGCTCAAAACGACCGATCGAGTCATTACAGGAATCCCATTTTATAGTCCCAAATGTAAATACCCAGTACTGGGGTAATCTACCGGGTGCATTCCCGTAGTTCCATATAACTGTGCAGGGGGATCTACCAGAATCCCACATCCGTATTCCCAAAATAAAAAGGCAAGGGGGAACTACTGGAATCTCACATACGTAGTCCCAAAATAAATACGCAGTAGCAATAGGAAATTGCACAGAAAATGGTAAATTTCATATTAAGGTAAATAAGTGATTTTAGCCAAGCATGCTGCACAAAATTCAGGTAAGCAAGTTGAACAATTAAAGCAGCTAAATCACTTAGACATGTTTTCCTAAGCTAACACAGGCTCAACAATGCAAGTAATAAAAGCAGGAAAAGAAACATACTAATGAATACTTAAAAAATGGATTTCCAACAATTTGAACAAGTACACACTCGTCACCTCACGCACAAGGCATTTCAAATACAAAATATACCAATCCTAAGGGGAAGGTCCCCCACACAAGGTTAGACAAGCCACTTACCTCGAACCGGCTCAATACTCAATCCGAGACCACGTTCTTGCCACGGGTACTCGACTCCAAATGGTCCAAATTATTCAATTCATTTTCATAATGTAAATAATACTTCAAGTAATTGATTCTATAATTAAATTCTAAGTTAATACGCGAAATTATGTAAAATGACCAAAATGCCCCATGGGCCCACGTCTCGGAATCGGGTAAAATTTATTTTTCCAGAAACCTCGCACTCTCACTAGTTTAGTCATATCAAAGTACCAAAATCAGACCTCAATTTGTCCCTCAAATCATCACTCAAATGTCTCCAATTAGACAAGCCCTAACCCCTCAATTACCACTGATTTTCCTTAATGTTTCATGCTTAAATTGATAAATATCATACCAACAACGCATTTAGGGACCAAAAACCTTACCCCAATGAACTCCTCGGAAAATCTCTCTTGAAAAGTGCTACCCAAGCTTCTTCCTGTTTAGAAAAAGATGAAAAATGGCAAAATTTCGCGAAGGCAAGAATTTAAATGTTCTGCCCAGTGATTTCCGCATCTGCGACCCTGGGAACGCATCTGTGGTCCCGCTTCTGCGGAGCCAAGGTCGCACCTTTGACATTTCATTAAAAAGGGACTCCTGCACCTGCAACAACCTTACCGCTGATGCGGTGCCGCTTCTACGATTACCTGACTGCATCTGCGGTCGACTCCCTCTTGACCAAAACCGCTTATGCGACCTCTGAGCCGCACCTGCGGAACTGATAAGTTGATATTTTACCAACTTATCTCCTCTTAATATTTAAACTTTTGCGTAATTTTGGTAGGAAACTAGGATATTTTCCGAGGTTTATTGGCAATTTTCAGGTGTCATGTAATTTGGAGAAGAAACGGAAGAAATCAAGTCAAATTGTGCCAAAATGAGGAAAAATGACTGTTGGGCAGTTACTCTTCGCGATCGCAAGGTCCTGAATGCGACCGCACTTGGTTGTGGAAATATGCATCGCAATCGCAGGGTTCTTCACGCGATCGTTCTTAAGAAACTGGGCACCAGCCTGGTTTATACTACGCGACCGCAAAGCATTGTCTGTGATCGCAGAAGACTCAAACCTAGTTCTACACGACCGCAATGGACGGGACGCGATCGGAGAAGGACTGAACTTGATTCTACACGATCGCAATCTGTTTTACACGATCGCGTTGAAGAAAATTTGCGTGAAAGCTGGGCAGAAATGAAATTTCACATTTTTGATCCCTAAACGATTTAATAACCAACTAGGCTCATTTGTAACCGATCTTTGGCTTATTTTCAGTTCATACAACTAGAGAGAACATTTTTGGAAGGTAGGGTTTTGCACACACATTTGGGTCTTGAAGATTGAAGCTTGGGGTTAAGATTTTCTTACCCATTTATGATTATTTCTTTATTTCCTTGCTTTGTATTGAAAATTAATTGTGTAGTATTTATTTTCAACACTTGAATCTTGTTTATGGAAGTATTCATATTTAAACTGTGGATTAAATACCTTGTTGTGCTTATGTATTGAATGACCATTATCTTTTTATGAAGTGAGTTATTGTTACTTTAATTATTCTTATTCTTTAATATTTCCAAAGGGATTAGCAAACCCTAGGACTCACCCATTAACTCTGAATTAATTTTGGAAAAGATAATTTGGGGTTGGAAAAGATTAATTAACAAGAACTTAAGGCATTAACCCTGACTTTGTAGATTCTACTTAGGGATAGGATTGAACTACTTGTAGCCCTTCCGGGTGTGCTTAATCTTCTAATTTTTTTAGGGATAATTCAATTAGGAAGTCTTGTTAGTCTTCGGAAGAAGCTAATTCAGAATTATTATTCGTGGCTAATTAACATAAACTCGCTCATATTTGTAAAATCATGAAATACATTGGATCGTTACTTGAGTGTAATTCCCGATGCAACCATACATGTAGCCATTGATCATTTTACTTTCTTTCTAGGTTAGTTTACATTTCCGCATTTATATATAAAATATTTTCAAACCAAAACTCTTAGTGTTTGGCATTGCGCGATAAGCGATAATTTTATTACATTCCTAATCGCCTACACATTGTTCTCTATGGGATTCGATCCCGACTCATAGTTGGGTAAATTATATTGCATGCAACCGTATTTATTACCTTTTAGTAGTGGATTTGGACGTCACCAAAATTGGCGCCGTTGCTGGGGAACAATTTGGCGTAATTTAGGTTGTTTGAGAAGTAAGCGAAAGTGCTTTGGTCCAAACTTGTGAATATTTGTGTAATTATTTTTCTTACCTTGGGCTATTTTTCTTTCTTGTTTAGTTCTTGTTTATTTTCTTATTTTTGAAAAATGGCATCATATAATGATAATTGGTCGGATGGTAGTTGTTCATACTTTGATGACCCGTGTCCTTATTGTGGAGGACCACAGTCGTGGAAAATTTTTTTAAATTCTCACGTGGTGGATTGTGCGCACAATCTCAAACCCATGAGTGGAGTGTTTGTGATAAGTGTGGTTTCCAAAATGGTCATTGGGATGATTGTGCTTATTTGTTATTCCCTTCCCCAAGCCCCCACTATGATGATTCTACTTGTCTTGATGAGAATTATAGGGCTATGGAAATGGAAGAAGTTGAGCATGGCCGAAGTGGAGAGTTCAAGCTTATGTTGGAGTGCTTACTTGAAGAAGGAAACAAGGAGCAAAATGCCTTGAAGGAGCTTTTGGAGAATAGTCTCCAAAATGACTTGGCATTTGAAAGGTTGCACTCCCAAATAGATGAAATGATCGAAGCCTTAAGGGTTCAAAAAGGCTCAGAAGTGAATGAAAGCCAAGGACCTTCCTTGGAGATTGAAAGTGAAAATCCTTCCTTGGCACTTGATCAAAACCAAGAAGAACTCTCAAATGCTCAAAATGAGAGAATGATGCTCATGTTGGAGACCATTCTTAAAAACGAGGAGAAGCACAACTTTGCACTCGAGGACTTCAAACAAGGCTTGCAATACAATGATGAACACATCCGCGCTTTGGAGGATCAAATGCAAATATTGGTTGAGTCTCACTATGCCCACCAACTTGAGAGTGGGGAAGAAAGCCAAGAAGAATCCAATTCCGAGGAATAAAGTGAGCTTTACTATGAGGATTCAAGAATTGAACATCCGCCAACCGACTCCATGAGTATTAATGATGCCAAAAAAAATATGAAATTAAAGTCATCCGGTGTAAATGAAATATTGGTTGAAATTGACTCTAGTTCGGGGGAATAAGAGGATGTCAAAATAGAAAAATTGCAAGTTGGAGGTTTGAAGTCACATTCCAAGCATTTTTCAACATTAGAATTGTGTGGTGACATGGAAGTTGAACCATATGAATCAATGAAGGACTGCGAGAAGGACAAACCCATGCCATACATCTTACAATTTGAGGAAATAAGAAAGCAAAATGACATTCCTCACATGAGAGCCAAGAAGTGCAAAATGAAGATTTAAGGATTGGCTTGAACATCAACTTACCACCCCCTATCGCTCGTGGTCACAAGCTTGATTCTGAGCTAGGTGCCCAGTTCATATCATCCAAGTGGCGATAAAAGTGGTAATGTTGTTTTACATCGTGCCATGATGTTAAATGCGGCGCTTGGTGGGAGGCAACCCATCGTTTTTCTAAATTTTAGTCGTTTTTGAAATTTTATTTTTTGGAATAGTTTAGAATATTATTGACTAATCTGCCAAGTTTTAGATTTTTTAGAGTTGATTTGAGCAGGTCGGGGTGACCAGGCAGCCACAAACTAGTAGCTGCAGAAAAAGGCAAGTCTACGTGATCGCAGGATTATTCACGCGATCGTAGTGCATCAGAAACTTTTTGCTCTTCGTGATCAATGTGTTCCTCACGCGATCGCAGACTTCCTGGCAAATTTGTTCTACGCGATCGCGATGTATTGTAATTTTCTGAGGTTCAAAACCACAGAAGGGTAAAAACTCGCCCAAATTTGTTCACCCAAACAAAGAATAAAAACACCCTGCTTCCTTAACCCCCGAAAACAATCCCAAAAATCAAGTAGGATTCAATTCCATTTCATCAATCTTTCATTGTCTCCCAGGTATGTCACTATCCCACCTCAATGCTCAGTTAAATTTCAATTATAATGGTAAATTAGAGGGGGGCACCTATTTTCATATTTTAGGGCTTGAATGTTGTTTAGAGGTAATTTATTGTGTAAAAGGTCATTCTTGGTTTTATTTTGTATGCTTGCTTGCTGTGAGATATTGGTTGAGAGAAAGAAAGTTTCTTTATGCAAATCTTGGGGTAAAAATTTATGGTTAGGTGGTTTGAAATGGCTGAAAAAAATGAAGCACACCACCTGTTCAATAAAATGCCCAAGTGACCTGGTACTGGGCGAGGAAGAAGACTATCGCGATCGCGATGTCCATTTCTGCGATCGCGTAAGGCTATTCCTACTGATGGTCTAAAATGCCCATCGCGATCGCGTAGAATCCTTTGCGATCGCATAGTATCTGTTCATCTTTGTCTTCATTGCGATCGCGGTGTTGAGTTTGCGATCGTAGAACATCCTGAATTGCTTCATCGCGATCGCGTCTTGAAGTTTGCGATCGCGATTCAATATGGCCCTGTCAGAAAACTAGTAACTTTGCAAATTCTGTTCCACCAGCTTTTTAATTTGTTTCTTTGGCCTAATTACCTCTAAATGCAATGCTGTAAGTGTCCACTTGGTTGTCTGACAGGTATACTTTCTTTGTAGGTACTTTGGACCATAAAATGGATTCGAAAACTAATGAAAATGTGCAACAATATGCCGTACAATCTGCCGCAGAGGACTATTATGATGCGGCCATATTTTCATCCCTCAGATGCTCTCAACGATATGACAAACAACTCTCTAAAAGCATGATAAGGGAAAGAGGCATCCTCCTAGCCAACCTTGAGGACCTATGGACCGAGCTCCATGGGATATTACTTACAAGTGGATGGATTTGCTTTGCTGAAGAGCCCAGGCCAGCCAACCATGAAGTCGTCAGAGAATTCTATGCCAATGTTGTAGAGACGGACTTCAAAAATGAGTTGGTGGCTACTGTCATAGGCTGCGAAGTCCATTTCAGTCCAGAGCGGATCAATGCCCATTACAATCTTGCAAATGTCAACAACCAGGTGTACAGGGATCGAGCTCAAGAGTTGGGTACCCAGTGGTTTATCACCCACTTGCATGGTGTACAGGTGCCGAAATGGATAAAGCATCACACAAGGATCGAGTATTCATAATTCACTGTGGAGGCCAAAACCTGGCTCTCCATTATTTGTGCTCGCATCATGCCTTTGAAAAATGAAACATAGGTGACACTTGATAAGGCAAGAGTGATTTGTGCTATTCTGGAGGGTATACCGGTGAATGTGGGGAAACTCATTGCCGATGAAATTGCAGAGATGGTTGCTGAGAGGACCAAGAGCTTATTATTCCTATCTCTGATCACCCAGCAATGATATGAGGCTGAGGTACTGCCCAAACCAACAGAAAAGGAAAAGAACCCAGAGATGCTCATCCACCCTTTGCTGAGAAAGGGAGCAGGAGTTGCACAGAAAAGAAGAGAAAAATTGATGTAGCATCTCCTAGCTTTGGCCAGTTCACAGACACGGAGATACATGACACTCCTGCGGATGCCACCGGTACTTCCACAGCCATCACCCAACTTGGGCAGGGACCTCTCACTCTCAGGTATATCTCTCGGCAGGTTTATGGTATAAACACATAGGTAGGCCAGCTTGTAGGTGGTCTTCCATCTGGACCATCCGGAGAGAGCACCTCTGCAGGTCCAGCTGGCCCAGGAAAGATTCCCAAAATGTCCGACGTTGCTAACGAGCAACAGGACATCAAGTCTAAGCTGGGGAAAATTGAAAGAAGACAGCGGAAGCAAAGAGAACATGAAAAGAAGAAGAGCAAGTTCCTAAAAAACATCATGAACACTTTGCGGAAGTTCTGTGGCTCAGACGAGGCTGAGGATGATGACTTTGAGCTTGAAGCTCCCAGCACCTCCAGTGACGAGTGATACCATTCAGGGAGCACATCTTTCATTTTGGCTTGATTTGTATAATTGCATTGGGTACAATGCAATATTTTCGGTTGGGGGTGGCTTCTATATATATGATGATTATGTGTGAAATTTGTAGTTGTAGTTTTTATGGAACATGAAGTGGTTGTTTTTGGGTGGTTGTGAACTTGTGTAGATTGATAATATTATTAGTTTATTAGTAAATTCTTGTTAGTTTCTATTTTTCTTGTTGTTTATTTGGTTTTATAATTTTTTGTGTTTAAATAGTTAGTTAACTTTTTATTTTTTTTAGTATAATAGTATTAAGTTAATTCCTTGGTTTTTCTTTCTATCGCGGTTCTTTTCCAAGAAATTTAGTTGTGTTGAACCGGGTGACTTTTCCCTATTATGGATGGCACGACACCTTTCTTAAGGGATTAGTCTTTAGTTTTTTTTAGAAAGTAAATATTATTTTTTTGTAGGTAGTTTAGTAGCTAGTTGTGAATAAATTGGTTTTTGGGGTGTAATCTTGTGCCCATAAGCCAACGTGTGACTTGTTTGGTACCAACACAATTTAAACTTTGGCATATGAAGTCTTGACCTTTAAAATGAAAAATGATTGAAATAAAAATTCCTTTTTGTAACTTTTAGATTCTAATTTTGGCTCTTTGGTTCACTAAATAGCTCTTAGGCTACTTGTGACTTCCATGAGATTCATTGGTTTCAATTGGATTTTAGATTTGTATTCCATTTGAGTTTTCATGTGCCATGTGTGGTGAGCTTTAACTGTGAAAGTTCTTTTGCATCATTTGTGGTCTAGAAGTTGCCCGCAATGTGCTTCAAGGTGAAATCATAGATTAACTTGGTTTGAAAAATGATATTAGGCCATCCTTGTACCATTATTGTGCCTAAAATTCCTACCCTTGCATATTTTCCCTAGTCTACCCTTTTGAGCCTTCTAATTTTTTTTTTGTGGCAACCATGTTACAAGTCACTCTTGTGGCACCGTACCTTCCTAAGTAATGTAAAGTATGAAAATAGGCTAAAAGCCTAAGTTTGAGGGTAGAGGTTGGAAAAGTTGTGATATGGACGCTTCTCAAAAAGTGAAAAGTGTTATAAAAAATAGGAAGAGAAAGTATGAATAAATGGGAGACTAGGTGATATATTAAAAAAAAAAAGAGAAGAAAAGGTGGAAAATTTCTTGAAGGAAGTGGACTTTAATTGTGAAACAAGTGTAGTGCTTAGGGGGGTTTTGAGTCACTCTTGCCAAATTGTGCCATACCTTAACCAAAATCCTAAATTACAATGGTTTAAGTCCTAATTGATTTTGAATCAAGTATGTCTACATTAGTGGAGAATTATATGAAGGGAAAGCTATGGTACTACTTATGTGCATTTGAATATCTTTGAGAGAGAGAGACTTGATTCTTTGATTTTGTCATCCCATTGATGTCTTGAAATAAAATTTGTGAGTTTGGGATTCTCTCTTAAAGTGTGAGGGCACATGAAATTTGAGTTGTTAATTTAATCCCATTTTCAATTGGGAGGAATGAGCGAAGGAAAACAAATGTGATGGAGAGGCAAATTTTGAAACTTTAGTGTCATGACTTGGTTTCTACTTTGATTAGTTTAGTGTTGAGCACTTGATTGAAAAAGAAATTAAAAAAAATATGTGCAAAAAGTTGGTGATTCATATGCCTTAGATTAATTGTTGGTACCAACCGAAGTTACTAAATTGTGCTTAAGGTGGTCCTTTTTGACTTGGAATGATATTTGGTTTGCCATTGAGCGTAAATGATGATTTGAATGAAGGATGTTCTTAGTTTTTGAATTGCTTGAGGACAAGCAATAGTTTCAGTTTGGGGGTTTGATAAGTTGATATTTTACCAACTTATCTCCTCTTAATATTTAAACTTTTGCGTAATTTTGGTAGGAAACTAGGACATTTTCTAAGGTTTATTGGCAATTTTCAGGTGTCATGTGATTTGGAGAAGAAACGGAAGAAATCAAGTCAAATTGTGCCAAAATGAGGAAAAATGACTACTGGGCAGTTACTCTTCGCGGTCGCAAGGTTCTGAACGCGATCGCATTAGGTTGTGGAAATATGCATCGCGATCGCAAGGTTCTTCACACTATCGCGCTTAAGAAATAGGGCACCAGCCTGGTTTTTTCTACGCGACCGCAAAGCATTGTCTACGATCTAAGAAGACTCAAACCTAGTTCGACGCAACCGCAATGGATGGGATGCGATCGCAGAAGGACTGAACTTGATTCTACGCGATCGCAATCTGTTTTACGCGATCGCGTTGAAGAAAATCTGCGTGAAAGCTGGGCAGAAATAGAATTTCACATTTTCGATCCCCAAACCATTTAATACCCAACTAGGCTCATATGTAACCTATCTTTGGCTTATTTTTAGTTCATAGAACTAGAGAGAATATTTTGGAAGGTAGGGTTTTTGCACAACCACTTGGGTCTTAAAGATTGAAGCTTGGGGTTAAGATTTTCTTACCCATTTATCTTTATTTCTTCATTTCCTTACTTTGTATTGAATATTTAAGTATGTAGTATTTATTTCCAACACTTGAATCTTGCTTATGGAAGTATTCATATTTAAACTGTGGATTAAATACCTTGTTGTGCTTATGTATTGAATGATTTTTATCCTTTTATGAAGTGAGTTATTGTTACTTTAATTATTCTTGTTCTTTAATATTTCCAAAGGGATTAGCTAACCCTAGGACTCACCCATTAACTCCGAATTAATTTTGGAAAAGATAATTTGGGGTTGGGAAAGATTAATTAACAAGAACTTGAGGCGTTAACCCTCACTTTATAGATTCTACCTAGGGATAGGATTGAACTACTTGTAGCCCTTCCGGGTGTGCTTAATCTTCTAATTGTTTTAGGGATAATTCAATTAGGAAGTCTTGTTAGTCTTCGGAAGAAGCTAATTAAGAATTATTATCCATGGCTAATTAACATAAACTCGTTCATATTTGTAAAATCATGAAATACATTGGATTGTTACTTGAGTGTAATTCCCGATGCAACCACACTTGTAGCCATTGATCATTTTACTTGCTTTCTAGGTTAGTTTACATTTCCGCATTTAGATATAAAATATTTTCAAACCAAAATTCTTAGTGTTTGGCATTGCGTGATAACTGATAATTTTCTTACATTCCTAATCACCTACACATTGTTCTCTGTGAGATTCGACCCCGACTCATAGTTGGGTAAATTATATTGCATGCGACCGTGTCTATTACTTTTAGTAGTGGATTTGGGTGGTCACAAAAATTGGCGTCATTGCCGGGGAATAATTTGGCGTAATTTAGGTTGTTTGATAAGTAAGCGAAAGTGCTTTGGTCCAAACTTGTTAATATTTGTGTAATTATTTTTCTTACCTTGGTCTATTTTTTTCTTGTTTAGTTCTTGTTTATTTTCTTATTTTTGACAAATGGCATCATATAATGATAATTGGTCGGATGGTAGTTGTTCATACTTTGATGGCCCGTGTCCTTATTGTGGAGGACCACACTCGTGGCAAAATTGTTTAAATTCTCCCGGGGGTGGATTGTGCGCACAATCTCAAACCCATGAGTGGAGTTTTTGTGATAAGTGTGGTTTCCAAAATGGTCATTGGGATGATTGTGCTTATTTGTTATTCCCTTCCCCAAGCCCCCAATATGATGATTCTACTTGTCTTGATGAGAATTATAGGGCTATGGAAATAGAAGAAGTTGAGCATGGCCGAAATAGAGAGTTCAAGCTTATGTTGGAGTGCTTACTTGAAGAAGGAAACAAGGAGCAAAATGCCTTGGAGGAGCTCTCAAAATCATTCCTCGGCACTTGATCAAAACCAAGAAGAACACTCAAATGCTCAAAATGAGAGAATGATGCTCATATTGGAGACCATTCTTAAAAATGAGGAGAAGCACAACTTTGCACTCGATGACTTGAAACAAAGCTTGCAATACAATGATGAACACATTCGCGCTTTGGAGGATAAAATGCAAATATTGGTTGAGGCTAACTATGCCTACTAACTTGAGAGTGTGGAAGAAAGCCAAGAAGAATCCAATTCTGAGGAAGAGAGTGAGCTTTACTATGAGGATTCAAGAATTGAACATCCGCCAACCGACTCCATGAGTATTAATGATGCCAAGAAAAATATGAAATTAGAGTCATCCGGTGTAAATAAAATATTGGTTGAAATTGACTCTAGTTCGGGGGAAGAAGAGGATGTCAAAATAGAAAACTGCAAGTTGGAGGTTTGAAGTCACTTTCCAAGCATTTTTCAACATTAGAATTGTGTAGTGACATGGAAGTTGAACCACATGAATCAATGAAGGACTGCGAGGAGGACAAACCCATGCCATACATCTTACAATTTGAGGAAATAAGAAAGCAAAATGACATTCCTCACATGAGAGCCAAGAAGTGCAAAATGAAGAATTTAAGGATTGGCTTGATCATCAACTTACCACCCTTTATCGCTTGTGGTCACAAGCTTGATTCCAAGCTAGGTTACCAGTTCATATCATCCAAGTAGCGAAAAAAGTGGTAATGTTGTTTTGCATCGTGCTACGACGTTAAATGCGGCGCTTGGTGGGAGGCAACCCATCGTTTTTCTGAATTTTGGTATTTTTTGAAATTTTATTTTTTGGAATAGGTCAGAATATTATTTTTGACTAATCTGCCAAGTTTTAGATTTTTTAGAGTTGATTTAAGCAGGTCGGGGTGAACGGGCAGCCACAAACCAGTAGTTGCAGAAAAAGGCAAGTCTATGCGATCGCAGGATTATTTACCCGATCGGAGTTTTTCAGAAACTTTTTGCTCTGCACGATTGCTGTGTTTCTCACGCGATCGCAAACTCCCTAGCAAATTTGTTCTACGCGATTGCGATGCACTGTAATTTTCTGAGGTTCAAAACCATTGAAGGGTAAAAACTCGCCCAAATTTGTTCACCCAAAAAAATAACAAAAACACCCTACTTCCTTAACCCCCGAAAACAATCCCAAAAATCAAGTAGGCTTCAATTCCATTTCATCAATCTTTCATTGTCTCCCAGGTATGTCACTATCCCACCTCAATGCTCAGTT
>MU699974.1:93742-107730 GCA_026770625.1 Nicotiana glauca | reverse complement strand
AAGTAGTAATTTAGGTCTTAATAAATAATATAAAAAAAATAGAAAATAAGACTGCATGTTCTTAAAGAGAATTGACGGCAACCAAAGTTTTCTTTTCGTTGTGGAATCCGTGCGAACACTAGGAAGAAGGCGGCGATCACAATTGGAGGAAAAAAAGGATTCGGGAAAGAAATTATAACCAGGTATGTACCATATCCTTCACTACAATGATTACTACCATGAGTGGAACCTTTTTCATAGCAACAGAGATAAACTTGTAATTAAAAAAATTAGACTTTACAATGTATGATCATCATGACGTCATAATTGATAGTGATAATAGTTAATGAAATGAAATCTTGCCATGGAAAACAATTTTGACACAGTTTCGTTGTCTCTCTATGAATTATTATATATTACAATCATTAGGGTAATGATTGGGAGGCAATATAATTTGCTTAGGATTGAGTAATTAGCAGAATTTGACATTTCACTTTGAATTTTGAGGGCCACTGTTCGGTAATTTTACTTTCATTGCTAAAGTGTTTTGTTAGATACTTAATTGTACACAGATTCTCTCTGTTAATTAGACTGGGGGTTGAGTTTTATTTTGACTTGTCCTGAGATTATGAAAATTATCCACCTAGACTAATTAGGACGTGTTATTCAATATTTTGGATAGGTTCGGAGCTTTTGGAGACAGAGTCGAGGGACGAGGGCATCTCGGAGTAGGATTTTACGTTGTTAAGGTAAGTAACAGTTTTAACTCTGGCTTTGAGGGTATAAAACCGGAGAATTTGATATTATGTGATTGTTTGGAGGTGATACCCATGGTAGGTGACATGCGTGTGGGTATATACCTCGAGGGATTGACACTTGGTCTGTCCCGTGAGGCTGCGAGGCCTAATAGCTATTCTCTGTGATTATGTGTTTACTTGTTGTTGAACTTGTTTGCCTTCATGTTAGAGATCATGTTTAGGATTTATTCATGCTCACTATATTTGTACTCAGTCACAGAAATTATTGTACATGTTTACCTCAGTCTCTATTATTTGCTAATATGTTGTGATACTTGATGTGGGTTGTGTTCCCTTATTTGTTTATGATGGTAAGGCCAGTGAGGTACATGATTGAGTGAGACCGAGGGCCTGGTTGTGAGGATATTAATACCATAGCGCTTGAGTTGTCCACGTAGCACGTGAGTTGACTGTGCGGGTTAAGGTATTTATACCATAACGCGTGAGTTGATCGTGCGGATCCAGGTATTGATACCATAGCACGTGAGTTGTCCGCGTAGCACGTGAGTTGACCGTGCGGATCCAGATATTGATATGATGGTACGTGAGTTGTCCGTGCTTAGTGCTTGGGCTTTGGGAGCCCCTCCGGAATCTGTACACACCCCCAGTGAGCACAGAGTGTTGAGGGTATTGAGTGTTGAGTGCCGAGTGATGGAGTGACATTACTGTGAAGTTTTATCTACTTTTATTGTTGCTGCATTTATCTATTAAATTTCTTTGTGTTATTTACTGAGTTATGGAATTTACCTGTTTATTCCTGTTATTTTTTTTAAATTGTGAAAATAAATAATTGGACTGTTTACTTAGCTCGTCACTACTACTCAGTTCCTTAGTTATTTCTGTTACTACTGAGGTGGTAGTACTCATAGTACACCCTGCACTTTATGTGGAGATCCAGGTGAGTTAGAGCGCAGTTATCGTTGAGTTCAGGCCGGCTATCTGTGGAGATTGCAAGGTAGCTGCTAGTGTCCGCAGGACCTTGTTATTCCTCTTGTTGTTTCTTATTTTAGATAATTATATTTCTTGGTTCATAGTTTTAGACGCTCATGACTTAGTGACACCCTGATGTTTGGGACTCGTTTTCGTATTTTATATTAATTATATTTGGAGTTGATTTAGTTTATGAGAAATTCAAATGTTGAAAATGTTTTATTAAATTCTTATTATCGATTTAGTAGTAATATTTTGGGAATAGGCTTGCCTTGTAACACGATAGGCGCCATCACGACCTTGGTAGATTTTGGGTCGTGACAAGTTGGTATCAGAGCCTAGGTTACATAGGTCTCACGAGTCATGAGCGGATTTAGTAGAGTCTTGCGGATCGGTACGGAGATATCTGTACTTATCTTCGAGAGGCTGCAGAACCTTTAGGAAATTTCACATTCTTGGATTCTTGTCGTGCGTTATGTGTATTCTAGTAACTGAACATTTGTTATTTCATTCTCTCACAGATGGTGAAGATTCTTGCTACCGGTCAGGAGGGACAGTCATCAGCACGAGCCGCGGGAGGCTGAGGCCGCGGTAGAGGCCGTGGTAGGGGCGGAGATATCGCCGGTGCAATAGCTGGGGGCAGCACCTGCAGTTCCCCCAGTTGTTCCCGCTCAGGATCAGGTCCCCGAGGTAGAGGTTCCGGCGGGACCAGCTCAGGCACCACCTATGCCTATTGTTATTCCAGGCCTTCAGGAGGCCCTGGCCTAGATTTTATTAGTGTGTACGGGCCTTGCTCAGGCAGTTTCAGCTACTACGGCTGCAGCTACTTCGCAGGCGGGGGGGCACTCAGACTCCTGCCGCCCGGACACCTGAGCAGGTAGTTCAGGGACATCAAACACCGGGGGCACCTCCAGCCCATCCGGTTGCAGCTGCTCAGGACTATGTTGCTCCTGTAATGCCAGAGGACGAGCAGTGCAGATTGGAGAGGTTTGGGAGACTCCAGCCTCCGTCATTTACTGGTGCTGAGGGTGAGGATGCACAAGATTTCTTGGACAAGTGTGAGAGGATGCTTCGAGCCCCGGGTATTCTGGAGACTAGTGGGGTCTCATTCACTACTTTCCAATTTTATGGTGCTGCACTTAATTGGTGGGAGGCTTACGAGAGGTGTAGGCCAATTGGCGCATCGCCCATTTCTTGGCAGCAATTCACAGTTCTCTTTCTGGAGAAGTTTGTACCAGAGTCCCGTAGAGAGGAGCTGCGCAGACAGTTTGAGCAGCTTTGTCAAGGTGAGATGTCTGTTACACAGTACGAGATGCGGTTCTCCGAGTTAGCTCGTCATGCGGTCTGGTTGGTTTCCACAGATCGAGAGAGGATTAGATGGTTTGTACATGGTCTCGAGTTTCTGCTTCGATTGCTCATGACCAGGGAGAGAGTATTTGGTGCTACTTTTGAAGAGGTTGTAGACATTGCTCGACAGATTGAGATGGTTCGAGGTCAGGAGAGGGCTGAGAGGGAGGCTAAGAGGCCTCGTGGTCAAGGAGGTTTCGGTGGTTCTCCTCAGGGAGGTCAGTTTCAGCAGGGTCAGTTCCAGCAGAGTCACTCATCATTCAGTGCATTGCCAGCTCAGGGTTATCATTATGCCCCGCCCGCGGCTCGTATCAGCCTAGTACTGAAGAAGTCTTCTCAACCCTAAAATCGGAAACAGTAGGGCACCATTCCTCAGGGTGGGGCTCTGCCGCAGCCCCGCAACCGGCGCGTCGTGATAAATAGGCTACCTCCTTTTGTGATACAGTCTTAGAAGTTTTCGCCATTGTAGAATTGAGGAAAAGAGAATTGGAGTGGATGTGCAATTTGCTAGAAATTCAAGAATTTAGGTGCAAGAGTTGCAAAACAAAGGGATTTTTGAAGAAAAAAAAGAAAAGGAGGGGCTTTGAATGTAAAGTTTGAACGAAGGAAAGTTAGGGTATTTATAGCTTGCTAGTGGCGGTTCAGAACCGGTAGTGGTCGGCCAGCAACTGACAGGTATTTAATGCCTCGGTAACTAGACGATGGGATGTTTCGATATCCACTTGTCGCTTACATCATAATCGGGTTCGTCGCTTATGTCATGGCTTATCGAGACGAAATTGGGAAGTTCATATTGTTTCTCATCACCTTCTCTCCAAGAAACGAGGGGACTATCTATAAACGATCAAAACAGGGTCCGCCTCTTATGTGATTAATCGAGACAAGAATATGATAGGTTAAGGTTCCACCTCGGATTATACCGAACCAAGGCGCGATGCTGTATCGTCAAGTTCGACCCTGGGACCGAACAAGATCGAGATCAGATGAAATCGAGAGAAATTTGCCATGCCGAATAATAGAAGGACGAAATATCCGCGATCGGCCACAAATCACGGTGGGAATTTCGGCACATATCGAGGACGAACCGATTAATTATCTAATCATGGAATTTCTTATCTCATATAAAATTGTATCAAGAGTGAGACTCCACTACTATATAACGAGGGGCTGATCATTTGTGAAACACATCATTATCACGCAACATCAAGCAATATACTGTCATTTTCTAGTTTTCATTATCTTGTTACTCTATTACTTTGTTCATACTTCAGTTGGAACACCTTTGGTTCGAGGGTGGTCAAACTCGTGGGCCAAGGCAATTCGACTCATGCTATCGTCAATCTCAATATTAATTTTATTCTCTTAACTTGTACCAAATTATATCACGTATTCTTAAAACTACGTATAAATTCAATTGTTATTCGATTTTAGGATAAACAATATCCCCTCCGTCTAAAGAATTATTTATACTATTAAATCATCCAAAGATATTTGCATGTAAATCTCCTTAAATGAAAATAAATTTGCAATCTTGAAAAGAAAACAGATTAGTTACCTGCTATAATAGTTAAAAATGATTTGAAGTTATAAAATTCTGATAGTGTATATAACGTTAACATAAACTCTAAAATGAAATGGAAGAAGTGCATTTTAAACTGTATGGACCAATCGGACAAAAGCATCCAAAGCGTTTACGTCAAAGCAGCTATGCAATTGAGCATTAATCATCGTTTCAAAACAAATTTAATAGGTCGAAATCTTGAAATGGATAACACTTGGAATATGACTGATCAGACTAATTCCTAACCTTTCCTCAAGTTGGTAAAAGATATCCTCGTCTTAATTGTTTCAAGCTGAGACGGCATGCGTGTGTATATGAAGATGTTCGTTTTCAATGGTACCACAAGCAGCAGCCAAAGCCTAGCTAGGACAATAGGGTAGATGAGGATCCCAGTTACGTTGTGGGCCTGTTTGGCAAGTGGCTTATTGTTAGGTGTTGCTCTGGTTTTTTTATTATATTTGATTTTTCTATCTCTTAAATTGAAGGAAATGGTAACATATTTATCATAATTAGATTTTCCTTCATGTAGAAGGAACTTATAAATCTCTCATATTTTGGCTAGTTTCTTTTCTTGTAGGAAACGGTTTGCACATCTATAAATTGAGAATCGTTCCTTCTAATTCAGTAGCATCCACATTATAGTCATATGGGATTTGAGAGTCTTGATTAGGGGGAGAACTTTACGGGAAAGTATTAGTGTGCCACTTGTGTTTGCCACTTCGTGAGCTTGTTCTCTCGATATTTTGTACTCTCTTTTAATATAGTTGATTGCTCATCTCCGGCCGTGCACTTAGGTTAATTGGCCGAACCATGTTAAATATTTGTGTCTATTTTGGTTATCTAATTTATCATCGTTCAACCGCATGACACCTGATTATTTCGATCCTAACACGTCATATTTTGATATTTTTGGGATACAAGAGTTGAATACAGCTGAGTTTCACTCTCGGAAGCTACTGTTGGTTATCAATTCTTGTGTCTAATGTCAACCATCCTAGCTACTTTAGTATAAGATTTAAAGAAAACATAAGATTATCGTGGGCCAAAAAGAAGAAGATATTGAATATCTAAGTAGAATTTTCGTCTAGACGTTTCAAACTTGAATTCCTTATTTTGCCATATTCAGCATCTTTTTTCTCTGAATTGTGGAACTTAACTGTTTCCTATCATGGAATATGCGTTACCATTTGTTAGTTGAGAACACTGGTGGGAAGAGTTGACGTAGAGCGTCAAGCTTGCACTGTTTGGCCAGACTAGTTCAAAAAAATGTCTCATGATAATTGCTCGTACGACTTGGAAGTATGTTAAGTTTTATGCAGGAGACGAGACATTATTGGTTAAGAAATTTGAATGGTCCACTCACTGGTCTTAAGCTTTTTCTCAATGTGGTGACTATGGTTCCTACTGGTTAAGTACTTAATTTTACTTTTCCCCTAAGATATGTAATGTCTGAAAGTCCTTTAAAATAAGGAGATATTAATGAAACATTGTAAGTCATCAAAAGCCGTATCCTTATTCCCGTGCTTTTATATTTTTTCTCATGTACTCTCTCCGATTCACAATAAGTGTCCAATTTACTTTTAGCACGCCCATTAAGAAAATATTAAATTCTTTACAAAAATACCTACTATCACTAAACTATCCCTACTTAAACATTTAATGTGAGGAGTAAGAAAACTTTTTAGGGATATGTACATAGGGGTTATTTTGTAAAAACAAATTAAATTCTTTCTTGATTACATAAATGGACACTTATTTTGAACCAAAATAAAAAAGTAAATTAGACACTTATTGTGAACCGGAGGGAGTAGTGTTTAAGAATAGAAGAAGATATGGTGTGTGATGATCCGATATGTCTTCTTATGTTTTAGAACCAAATTCTGTATTTCGAAGTATTAAGAACCTTATTTTAAACTTTTTCGATTTGCGTGCGCATTCCTGGTGTTGATCTGGAAGGCTTATTTGTTAAAAACTAATAAAAACAAGAATTTTACCTTAAAAAATTACTTGAGTTGACTTTGGTCAATGTTTTGAGCAAACGAACCCAGATCCATATTTTGACAGTCCCAGTGGGTCCGTATCATAATTTGAGATTTGGGCATATGCCCGGAATCAAAATCGAAGGTCCCTAGCTCGAGTAATTAATTTTTGTTGAAAATTGAAAGTTTAATGGTTTTAAATAATTGACTAATGTTTGGTCTTGTTGATACCGGATCCGTATTTTGGTTCCGAAGCTCGATACAGGTCCATTATAATATTTATGACTTGTCTGTAAAATTTGGTGAGAAACGGAGTTAGTTTGACGTGATTCGGACATCCGATTGTGAAAATAGATGTTTAAAGCTTTCTTGAAAATATCATTCGATTTGGTGTTCAATTCTAGGTATTTGAACACGCCCAACTATGCCTTATAAAAAGGACAAAACGAACGTTGCAAATATAATCTGAGTATTTAGCCCAGAGTCGAACCCACAAGGAATTAACCAATCAATTACTCTTGTTAGACTCACTAAATTCTACGTAATCAACTTCTGAAACGTTTTGAATAGCAATTGAGGATATTTCTACTAACTATAACTGACTGCATTTACTAATTAAAGACTAACTATGATTAAGTTGTAAACAATTAAGATAAGGATCTGAGGTTGTGATTTCCCCTATTGATAGAATTCCTTCTGGTTATGTTTCACATAGATTTGCCTAATCTTCTCTATCGATCATGAGCACTCTTATTACCGTAAATCTCTCGTAATCACGACAATTTACTAGACGCAATCTCCCGAGTTACGCCAACTCACTTTAGATCGCACCCGAGGCTTCGTTATCCCTAATCACGCCTTTAAACCCTCGGTTATTGATCCCTCATATACTGTGGGAGTGGTGTTATTTAACAATTACCTAAATATGCACTCTCTCCCGAGTAATACATAATAAATAGGCAAAGCTAATTAAGGATCCTATCAATTAACTAAAATAAGAACGTAGTTGAATAAATAGAGATTAACTTGGCAAATTATATTAATATAACAACAAGTTCATCCTTCAATAGGTTCCATCAAAACCTTAGACTAAATATTTAGCTACTCATACTAATGTTCATCATAAAAAAAAAATCCAAATTCATCACAAATGGTAAAAATACAGAAGGAAGAAAGGAAGAACTCGATGTTAAATTATCCTCCTTGCCTCTTACCTCTCCTTGCCTTCAACTAAGCTATAAAAACCTTGATAACATTCCTTTGGGCGATCTGAAATTTTTATAGGTTAAGTGGAATTAACCCCGAACTTCCAAGTTTAAACCTGGATTTTATTTTTCGAAAATGGACTAGCGCGGTCGCGCTAATGGGCGCGCTACTGACTGCGCATATCGCATAACATTCTGCCTCAAAATCATGGGCTAGCGCGGTCGCGCTAGTCTGGGTCATCATTTTAGCCCTTCTTTCTTCTTCACACATACTTACCTCCGAAGGGCTTCCCTTGCTTCAATTTAGCTCCGATTACAATTCTAAGTCCTCATACACGCAACTCGCTCCTGCAAAACATGAAATTCATAATTAGAGCAAATTTATCATCATTTAACCATCCTATAACATTGAAAGATAGTCAAGCTGGGGCATAAAACAGTCGCCAAATTATATGAATCTAGCCTATTATCAACACCCCACACTTAAATCATTGCTAGTCCTCGAACAATACACCACACTCTATAAAGGTTCCTTCACTAAGCCTTTTTCCCTAACTTATCACACCAAGAACAAATCACCAAAGTTACGCCTAGTAGTGAACAATCTTTGTCTCAAAAGTCGACTCTCATGTGCCGTGCAATATTTGTACTTACTCAAATTACTCTATACAGAAGTTAAGACTTACCTTTCCTTCATGAATCACATTCCCTCACATCACACAAGAGAGTAGTTCTACAAATATTAATATTAAGAACAATTAGGAACTTAGATAGATAAAATTTGCTCACTCTCAAAAAGAACATTCACATGCGATAAAGACGCACCATAGGCTTGCCCGTAGTGTACTACTCTATTAATCAAGCTCATTCAGTCTAAAGATCAATTAGGACTTCACTTGGTTGTAATGTAGGCTAAGGTACTGGTAGGATATATTTGGATATAGTGACTAACCTCCCTAAGCACTTTTAATACAATTACATTAACCTTCTCATACTTATGTCAACCAGACTTTCCACTACATTTTTATTTATAACATCCCACTCCATTAGTTGCCTACATTTTTATTTATAACATCCCACTCCATTAGTTGCAATTGTATCAAGCCACCACTTATCAACTACTATATTTACTCATTCTCTCTCTCTTTTTTTTTTTTAAGTGGTGCTTATTCTTTTACTTTTCAAAAAATTGCACCTTTCCTCTATTTCATCGGTTCCACTGAAACCAAACCACCATCCCACACTTTAGCTTTTTGCATATTTCAATACCATTCAAGTGCTTATCAGAGGTAAAGGGGTTCAAATAGATAGTCATTCAAACAAATGGGTAAGGTTCGCAATGTGGTTGCCAAAGAAACAGGCTTATATGCCCAACGGGGCTGATTACGATGTATTACATTTAGGTGGATCTACTTTATATATCTGGCTTAACAAAGAAATGCATATATCACTTCTAAGACTAAATGAAGCTACTATTTCGCTTTGCAAACACACAGAGCAAGTTCTAGGCATCAAATGTAAAACATAAAATACAGTACAACTCACACATACATGGAACATGACTCCCTCCAGATTGGCATATCAAGACACTCTCGTTTGAGTATTCAAGTTAGTTAAAAATATACAATTTAAGGCACTTTGGCAAAAATCAACCACTGAGACTAAGCATTACACTCTACTGTCTACTGTGTTCAGGTGTATCAATGCCAAGGGTTTCTCTTTCTATTTCAGCTCGTAGCCCATCAATACTAACTAAAAACTAAAAACAAAATAAACATAAACTAACTACACCTGGTTTAAGATAAACCTTTGGAAATGAACTGTGGCCCAAAGAAAAACCAAGGGGGAGTTACTACACTACCTAAAACAAAAAAAACAAAAAAAAATCTTTTTGGTATTTTCTCTACGCTTACTTCCCTCAAGAAAACTGTCTAGAAGATCCTTCATCAGGAAGAGTCCCCATATTCCTCTTTTTTGATGTCGACTTAGACCCTCAAGAACCCCGTCGAAAAGATCCGTCGTAGGGACAAGTCAACTTACCTATATTAAGCTTACCTAATGTAACTATTACTCAAAACACAAAAAACAATTAAGAAGAAACAAAGAAACATCAAGCAATCAAATTGTTACATATACATACATACACTGAAGTATCCCTCACCCCACACTTAAAAGGAAGCCATGTCCCCATGGCATACAAAATAAAGAACAGTGAGGTAAAGGATCTTTCCTGAAATATCACTCTTGATCGGAGACCGTGTTTGGGTTCAAATTGCAAGCACGACCCAGAGCTCTCAGCCAGCCCAAGATTTTCTTTTTCGATTTCACATGCTAGGCAACCACCGCATCAACACGTGTACCTAACTCAGCGACCAAGGTATGCAATCCAGCCACCTCTTGCTCCAAAGTTGTGAACCGGGTAACCCGAGCAGTACCAGATGGTGCTGCAGCTGCTGCAATTTGCTCATGGGCCTCTGGCTTAGCCCCTACATCCTCCTGCTCAGCCTCTGCATCCTCAAAGTCATCAGAATCACCACTAGCATCGCCACCTGCTGCCACCGGCTTCTTACCAGTAGTGACCTTGTCAGCTCAGAACTTGTGGTCTCTTGGCACTTTCCCATCTAGATCCAGATTTTTCGGCACCCGAGCTGCCCGGCAAAGTTTAGTAACCAAAGAAGGGAAGAAGAACTCATACATTTTTATTGGATAACGGGTGAAAATATCCTCATGAATCACTTTGGCCACATCAAAGTTGTAACCTTTAATGAAGCACCAAATCAGAGCCGCTTGAGGGCCATTCACCTCCATAGTGTTGGAAGACGGGATCAGACGGTTGTTGATAATATACAACCTGCATTTCCCTTCAAAGGTTAGCGCCGAGGAATGAAACTTCCAACCATACTTCATCCAGATAATCTCTTTTTCGGATACACGGATTGTTTCAAAGAACCTCGCCCACTGTGTGTGTGCTCTACCATACCCCTTATAATAGTCATCCTAATGATCCACAGGAGGGGGCAGCTGGTACATCGTCTTTATAGCCTCAACAGAGGCATCCACCTCCTTTCTGCGCACATTAACTATACCATTCACATGCTCTTTCACATTGGTATAAAACTCTTAGACAACCATCGCATTCCTCTTGCCCGGCTCGTCAATGAAAGTTTGTAACCCCCTCCTTACCAGCTCAGTATACATGTGAGTGCAGCCCAGCTGGACCGATCCTATATTAATTCCCCTTTCCGGTATTGGCTTTTTTAGGGCCTTATCCTCAAAGCGGTCTTGAGCCTTGACAGATACAAATCTGCTACTATCAAAGGGATGAGTAGGAGCTGACCTGCGCGCCCTAGACGATCCAGCTTGACTGCTAGAAGAGGCACCTGTGGTGCAGCGTTTCCTAGATGGAGCCATAGTACCTAGAAAAACAGAATAACATTAGCACGTCCCAAAACAAAATTATGACGCAATGTGGTTACTTAGACTTCACACACAAAATTGGTCACAATTACATTCACTGAGGCATTTACACAAACACCTTGTGGGCATTATATACTCACACCCCATTTCAAACATGTTACAACCCCAATACCACCACAATATCCCCAAAATCACCTACTAATTCAAGCTATAACACTACCAATCTTACCACCCATAATTATTACAACATATGCTACAAATTGCTACTAAGCAAAAAAAAACAACTACATAATACAGAAATAAAAATGAAATTATGAAGAAAAAAAGAAGAAGAGAAAAATGGCACAAGGAAATAATACCTATAATGAGAGAATATGAGGAGAAGTGAAGAACAGTAGGGTGGAACGTAACTTGAAACTTGGGGAAGGTGGATTGGGAATTTGAAGAAGATGGAATTTTGAAGAAGAAAAGGGTTAGGGTCTTTTTTTTTTTGCTTTGTTCTAATGTTGGGGGAATTGGGGTTGAAGAAGGTGGGGGGATTAATTAGATTGGGGGGGGGGATAAAATAAAGAAAAATAAATTAACATAAAAAAATAAAATAAAAGACTATTTTTAAGTGAAAGGGAAAAAATGCGCCAGTTATGCGGGACTAGCGTGGTCGTAGCGCGGTACGAGCGCGACCGTGCTAGTCCAGGTAGAATACCTGGCCATATGCGCGGCCACTAGCGCGGTCATATGTGCTGTCGTGCTAGTGTTTTGGAGCTGAGGCAGAATACTCGCCCATATGCACGGCCTATAGCACGGTGGGTAGCGCGGGCGCGCTCCTGGGCATGATTTTTTCATATTTTACACCTGCTCTTTCCGCTTCCGATGGACTTATCACCTACCCAAGCTCACCTGCATTGGTTAGTACTTCCCTAAACTCAAAAATTAACAACTATTACTAGCATTGGATTGCCTCCCAACTAGAGCCTTAGTTAATATCGTGGCACGATGATTACAAAAAATCAATGGGTTGCCTCCTATGCAGCGCCTGATTTAACATCGCGGCACGACGCAGACAAGTGCATTTAAGGCTCGCTCGACCTATAAGGTTCAGTCAAGTGGATCTCTGACACTTCCTTTGGTTCATTCATTCCTACATATAGTTTCAATCTCTACCTATTGACTCTAAATGTATGAGAGTCTTTCTCTGAGGCAATCTCTACAGCCCCTGAAGGGAATACTTCGACCACTCGAAATGGGCCAAACCATCGTGACTTGAGCTTACCCAGGAATAGCCTTAATCTTGAGTTATAGAGCAATACCATGTCCCCAGGGTTGAAATGTCGCTCAACAATGTTCTAGTCGTGCAACCTCTTCATTCTTTCCTTGTACAACCTTGTGCTCTCAAAAGCCAGCTATCGAAACTCGTCGAGCTCATGCAATTCTGTGATTCTTGTTGTGCACGTAGCCTCAATGTCTAGATTCAGCTGTTTCAGTGCCCACCAAGCTTTATGTTCAAGTTCCAGTTGCAAGTGGCAGGCCTTCCCGAACACCTACCAATCGGTGTTTTAAAAGCAGTTCTATAGGCCTAGAGTGCATCATCTAGCTTTTTTGCCCAATCAGTTCTTGTGGCATTTACAGTCTTAGTCAATACACTCTTTATCTCTCTATTAGACACTTCCACCTATCCACTGGTCTGAGAATGATATGGTGTTTCCACCTTGTGGCGCACATCATACTTTGCTAGCAATTTCTCGAAGGCTCGATTACAGAAGTGGGTGCCTTTGTCACTGATAATAGCTCTCGGGGTCCCAAAACGGGTGAATATGTTATACTTTAAAAACCCCACCACCACTCTTGCATCATTAGTGGGAAATACTTCAGTTTCTACCCATTTGGACATGTAATCTACAGCAAAAAGTATGTACTTATTGCCAAAGGAGCTGACTAACGGTCCTACGAAGTCAATCCCCCAGACATCGAACACTTCAACCTGTTGAATTAGTTTCATGAGCATCTCATGGCGACGGGATATGTTCTCGATTCGCTGACATTCATTATAGCCCTTTACCAATTGATGTGCATCCATAATGTTGGCTAGAAGAACCCAGTCTCTTGCACTTTTGTGGACGTCCTGACTCCTCCAATATGCCCCCATACACCGATGCATGACATGCCTGCAAAACAGAAGATTGTTCTATCTCGGGGTCACACCTCCGGATCATATTGTCAACACATATTCAAAACAGATAAGGTTCATCCCAATAATACATGTGTCAGTCACGATAAAACTTTTTCTTTTGTATAGAGGAAAAGTCATAAGGAATTATACCGCTTGCCAGGTAATTTGCAAAGTCTGCATACCATGGCACTTCCTCGAGACTTGTAGCAAGCAATTGCTCGTCTGGAAAGGTTTCTAGAATATCCTCAACCTCAACTGAGTTTTCAGCCCCCTCAAGTCATGATAGATGATCAGCGACTTGGTTTTCTGTGCCCTTACGGTCATGAATTTCGAGGTCAAACTCTTGCATTAACAGCACCCAATGAATCAGGTGGGGTTTAGACTCCTTCTTCTAAATCAAATAACTGAGAGTTGTATGATCAGCGTATACAATTACCTTAGAGCCAATCAGGTATGATCTGAACTTGTCGAATACAAACACCACAGCCAACATCTCCTTTTCAGTCACACTGTAGTTTAGCTGGGCTCCACTCAGCGTTCTACTAGAATAGTAGATTATATGCATTAGCTTGTCTTTCCGCTGTCCCAGCACTGCCCCCCCCCCCC
>MU699974.1:33300-92450 GCA_026770625.1 Nicotiana glauca | reverse complement strand
CCCCCCCCACTGCGTAGTCACTGGCGTCACACATGAGTTCGAATGGTTGCTCCCAGTGGGGGGCAAGATTGATAGGTGTTGTGACTAGCCTCTTTTTTAACTCCACGAATGCTACCCTGCAATCATCAAAAAATAAGAAGGGGTGATCTTTTTCTAACAACATATAGAGAGGGTTGGCAAATTTTAAGAAGTCTCTTATGAATCTCCGATAGAAACCGGCATGCCCGAGGAAGCTCCTGATTTCCTTGACTGAAGTTGGAGGTGGCAGCTTTGCTATCACATCAAATTTAGCACGATCCACCTCGATTCTTTTACTTGATACCCGGTGTCCCAAGACTATGCCTTCTTGTACCATGAAATGACACTTCTCCTAATTAAGAACCAGGTTAGTGTCAATACACCGTTTCAGCACACGAGTCAGATTTATAAGGCACTCATCGAATGAGTTTCCCACCACTGAGAAATCATCCATGAATACCTCCATTATGTATTCTACCATGTTAGTGAATATGGCCATCATGCACCTTTGGAATGTGGCAGGTGCATTGCATAGGCCAAAGGGCATCCTCTGAAAAGGAAAAATGTCATACAGGCAAGTGAAGGAGTTCTTCTCTCTGTCCTCTGGTGCATTGGAGATTTGATTGTACCCTGAGTACTGATAACTAGGTATTTTAACGCATTATATACTCTTTCTTGCTTATGCTTTGATTAGAAATTCATACAAAATAGTCCCAAGAGGCTTACAAGTTGTGCTTGATTGTAGGTTTGATAAACAAAGTGACAAGATGTCAAAGATCAGCTCAAAAGGAGTGAAACTTGCACAAGTGCCAATGACAAGACAAAGCTCAGGCTAAATAAGGCTAGTGCGGCCGCACTACATTCTGTGCGGTCCGCACTAGGAGATTCAGAGAAGTAGATTTTCAGGCCAAGAGGCAGTGCGACCGCACTACCATTTTGTGCGGTGCGCACTGAGATCAACGCGGTCGCAATCCATTCTCTGCGGTCCGCGGTGAGGAGAATTAGAGAGCTGCAATTTCAGGATGTCAAGCTAATACGGTCCGCGGTCCTTTATATGCAGACCGCACTAGAAGCCTCAATGGTCGTAGTCCATTCTCTATAGTCCGCGATACCAAGGATCAGAGAGCAGTTTTTCAAGTCCAAAGCCTTAGTGCGGATCGCGGTCCATTTTGTGCTGTCCACACTAACCCCATAGGGGCATTTTTGTTCAGATTTTTCAGCTTAGTATAAATAGTTTCTTTTTCTATTTTTAGGGTATCGGATATTGTAATAAGCAGTTGCGCTCGTGGGTTCGAGATTCTTAGCTATTTTTGGCAATTTTAGCTACTTTTAATCATTGAATCTTTGTGTTTACCTTAGTAATGTAATTAATATGAGTTTAGCTTCATCTATTTCTTGTTTTTCTTCTTTAACTATTAGTAGCTAGACCCATAAGCTAGGGTTGTGGCTCAATCCTAGTGTGGGTAATTGATGGGTCTTGTAATTTAGGGCTAAATTAACTATGGGTGTTTGTTATTTGGGCAAATTTCATGGTAAATTCCTGAATTAGTGGTTGCAAATACTAGTTTATGTTGAGTTGACTTGAGCTCTTCTTGAGAAAGAGAGTTTAAGTCTTCAAAAATGGTCCAACAAGGAATTGGGGCGTACTCAAGAGATTGGTGGCCCCAATTAAAGGGTTAAATCTCAAGAGAGTAATACTCAAGAGATTGATAGCCCCAAAGCAAATTTGCATACCCAATTGGTCTTGAGAAAGTCAATTCGGACAAAATCACTCGAACCATCGAGAGGTGTAGAGTGGGTAAAATCGTGCAACGGTTATATCATACTCCCCAAATATGTCAAACGTGCCTTAGATTCAAGTACCCGCCAATTGACCACCTAGGCGGAAGTCACTACCCTAGTGCCTTTTAAAACATTTGAACAACCCGTAGCATTATAACTCTTAGCTTAATCTAGTTTTATTTACCATTTGTTGTTTGATAGTAGTAGAAGTAAACAAAAACCCAAAAATGAATAAAAGTGTAATTTGGAACACATACGCAACTCTACACTAGATAGATACTCGATTCCAAATTCTAGCTCTTTGTGGATATCGATCTCGACCCTAAATCGGGTAAAATCTGCTCCAACCCTCTCTCGCTACTTAATTGGTAGTGCGGGGAAGGCTGCGATCAAGTACCCATCCAAAAATAGAAGTGAGACCTCCATGTCAATCTGTCTAGCATCTGATCAATGAAGGGAAGTGGGAAGTGGTCTTTCCGGGTGGCCAGATTTAATTTTCTGTAGTCCATGCAAATTCTCCAACCTGTGACGGTTCTTGTAGAGATCAGCTCATTGTTATCATTTTTGACCACCATCATGCCACCCTTCTTAGGCACACATTGCACCGATCTAACCCCAGTTGTTGTTAGAGATTGGGAAAATGATTCCCGCATCCAACCACTTTATCACTTCTTTTTCACCACGTCCTTCATATTGGGGTTCATCCTTCTTTGGTGTTCCCTGGAAGGTTTGTGACCCTCTTCCAGCAGAATTTATACGTATAATAGGATGGGCTAATCCCCTTCATGTCTGCCATGGTCCACCCAATGGCAGTCTTACACTCCTTGAGTACCTGCAAAAGTTGTTGTGTCTGTAGATCTAACAAACTAGATGAGATAATAACAGGTAATATGGAGTTAGGTCTTAGGAACTCATACCCGAGATGGGTGGGCAGTGGCTTCAATTTCAGCTTTGGTAGTTCTTCAATGGACGGCTTATCTGGAGGAGTTTCTATGTTTTCTAAGTGCAGGGGCTCGAATTCAAAAGTTCTATCCCAGAACCCTCTGCCCTCTAAAGCCAACACCCTTCGGCCAGTTCTTCCCCATTCACCTCATCTAAATTTACCAGACATGCAGCAAGAGGGTCCTCACAAGTCAGCATCTCATCATCATCTTCTACGATTACATCCACGGCATTAATAAGAGAACAATTGGCGAATTCACTTGGTCGCCTCATTGATTTTTGCACATTGAATGTTATCTCCTCATCGTTCAACCTCATATTGAGCTCCCCAGTCTCACAATCAATGAGAGCTCTCCTAGTGGCCAAGAATGGCCTTCCTAAAATTATGGGAATTTCTTCATCCACCTTGCAATCTTGAATCACAAAATTTGCATGGAACACAAATTTCCCTACCTGAATCAACACATCATCTAAGATACCAGGAGGTCTTTTCATGGTCCTGTCAGCCAGCTGCAACAACATAGAAGTAGGTCTAGCTCTTCCAATCTCCAACCTCTTATAGATCGCCTGGGGCATAAGATTTATGCTAGCCCCCAAATCACAAAGTGCTTTGGAAAAAGAAAAATTACCAATGGTGTAGGGAATTGTGAAACTCCTTGGGTCAAACAACTTTTTAGCAATTGGTCTAGTTACCACCGCATTACAGGTTTGAGTAAGAGTCATCGTGGAAAGGTCTTGGAAATCAAATTTTCGGGACATCAAGTCCTTCATCATTTTTGCATAACTAGGCATCTCCTTCAAAACATCAATCAATGGAATATTTACCTGGATTTGTTTCAGCATCTCCAAGAATTTCTTGTATTGTTCCTCTTTTTGGTACTTGGCCAGCCTCTGTTGGAATGGTGCAGGGAGTTTCTTCTTCCAAATGATTTGGGTATTTTCTTTGTCAGCTACCACCTCAACTACCAGTTCCTGGGCTGTCTCAGCTTCTCTGTTAGCCTCAATCTGTGTGTTATATTCTTCATGGGCAGGCTGTACTGTCACCTCTGTCAGTTTCGTTGACTCATCTAACTCAATCGGCACTGGTACAAGTGTCTCAGCTTGTCTCCTTTCTCGAGCACTCTCTTGCTCTAAGTCTAAGTCTCTGGCATTACGTAGACTCACTGCCATCAGCTACTTTGGGTCTTGATCTTTTGGATTTATCTGAGTGTCTGTAGGTAGTGTCCCATGAGGACGATTATTTAAAGACATCAAAATCTGGCCCATCTATACTTCAATATTCTTAATGGCTAAATCATGTGCATTTACTCTTTCACTTATTTTTGCATTTGACCCAATAACCCGTTGCATCATTGCCTCGAGTCTAGGAAACCCATCTTCCTGCTTTCCACCATACTATTGCTGAGGACGATGATACCCATGCTGCTGATTTTGATTATTATATCCTTGCGGCCTTTGATAAGGCGCCATATTATTGTGAGGTCTCATACATCCCATGATTCCATTATTGAGTTGTGGTTGGACTGGCCTGTACGGCTGATTTTGTTGGTCCCAATTTTGACCACCCTGTCTCTGGCCTCCATAATTAGACACATAATTCATGTCCTCAGGGCAGTAATGATGATCACTTTCTGCATTCCACTGGTTACCAATTGGTTGACTAAGATGTGCATAAACCCCCATTGGTAGTATTTAGAATGTGTACCTGCTGCTTTTGTCGTGACTCTTCCACCTTTTTTGGTGAGTATACTCATTTGTGTCATTAACGTGGTAATGTTTTCAGCAAGAGTGTTGGATAGATCTAAGGGCACTGAGTGAACCACTGGAGTGATAGGTGCGTTTTCTGGTTGTCCACCCCGAATTCTGTGCCATCTTATCAAGCAGACTCTAGCTTTCTCACCATGTTTTGCTCAAAAATGCTCCACCAGTTGAAGCATCAACATTACCCTTCACGCCATCTGCCAAACCCATGTAGAACTGCTGCCCCAACATCTGATCTGGAATACCGTGGTGCGGACATATAACCAGCATCCCTTTGAATTGTTCACATGTTTCTTGTGGTGTCTCCATTGGTCTCTGTTTGAAACTCAATTTCATCAATTTGTTGAGCAGTCTTATTGGGTGGATGAAACTTGTTCACAAATTGCTTGACTAACTCCTCCTAAGTTGTTATGGAATTAATGGGGAGTGAGTTTATCCAGGTCTGGGCAGCTCCTATCACTAAGAATGGAAACAACAATAGCTTGATTGCTTCCTGAGTTACATTGGGATGCCTTTTAGTTTTGCTGATTGACAGGAAATTTTTCAAGTGCTACTGAGGATCTTTGATTTGTGACCCCGAAAATAGTCCCTTGTTTTGCAACAAGTACAACATGTTGTTCTTGATTTGAAATGATTTAGCCTGTATCTGTGGGACTAAAATCGATGTGGCCAAGTTCTCTATTGTGGGATGTGCCCAGTCATTTAGAGCAGCCTCTGGCACAAGAGGTGCCACTGGCGCTAATGGCGCAGCTGGGTCTACCACGTTATCCCCTAAATCTAGTCCGAATTGTTCAGTTGTTTGTTGTTATTTTATTTTCCGGTTGGCCCGATTCAAGGACTTGAAAACTTTCTCGAGATCTGATAATGCTTTAAATACTTCACCAGTTCTAGATGAGTTTCTAGGCATGCATCTGTACAACCAAGTCAACAAACGTTAAAATTTTAATGTATAGATTGGGTGTAGAGAAAACTAACTACACTAATAATTTTGTATTTATTTCAATTGTAATTGACAACACCGTTAATTCCCCGGCAACGGCGCTAAAATTTGATCACGCCCAACTATGCCTTATAAAAAGGACAAAGCGAACGTTGCAAATATAATCTGAGTATTTAGCCCAGAGTTGAACCCACAAGGAATTAACCAATCAATTACTCTTGTTAGACTCACTAAATTCTATGTAATCAACTTCCCAAACGTTTTGAATAGCAATTGAGGATATTTCTACTAACTATAACTGACTGCAATTACGTAACTAAAGACTAACTATGATTAAGTTGTAAACAATTAAGATAAGGATCTGAGGTTGTGATTTCCCCTATTGACAGAATTCTTTCCAGTTATGTTTCACATAGATTTGCCTAATCTTCTCTATCGATCATGAGCACTCTTATTACAGTAAATCTCTCCCGAGTAATTATGATAATTTACTAGACGCACTCTCCCGAGATATGCTAGTTGGCTTTTAATACAGCTCACTTTAGATCGCACCCAAGGCTTTGTTATCCCTAATCCCGCCTTTAAACCCTCGGTTATTGATCCCTCATATACTCTGGCAGTGGTGTTGTTCAACATTTACCTAAATATGCACTCTCTCCCGAGTAATACATACTAAATAGGCACAGCTAATTAAGGATCCTATGAATTAACTATAATAAGAATGTAGTTGAACAAATAGAGATTAACTGGGAAAATTATATTAACATAACAAGAAGTTCATCCTTCAATATGTTCCATCAAAACCTTAGACTAAAACTCATACTAGTGTTTATCATAACAAAAGCCAAATTTATCACAAATGGTAAAATACAAAAGGAAGAAAGGAAGAACTCGATGTTGAATTATCCTCCTTGTCTCTTGCCTCTTCTTGCCTTCAACTAAGCTATAAAAACCTTGATAATGTTCCTTTGGATGAGCTGAAACTTTTATAGGTTAAGTGGAATTAACCTCGAATTTCCAAGTTTACCCCTGAATTTTATTTTTGGAACTGGACTAGCGCGGTCGCGCAAATGGGCACGCTATTGACCCTGCATATGGCATAACATTCTGCCTCAAACTCATGGGCTAGTGCGGTCGCGCTAGTGGACGCGCTAGTGGGTGCGCTAGTCTGGGTCATTATTTTAGCCCTTTTTTCTCTCTTCTTCACACGTACTCAGCTCCGAGGGGTTCCCTTGCTTCAATTTAGCTGCAATTGATGTTCTAAGTCCTCATACACACAACCTGCTCCTGCAATACATGAAATTCACAATTAGAGCCAATTTATCATCATTTAACTATCCTATAACAATGAAACATAATCAAGCTGGGGCATAAAACAGTCGCCAAATTACATGAATCTAGCCTATTATCAGTGTTGTTTTGGTAATTTGATCGCGTGAGCAAGTACGTGTGATGTTTTGAGACTTGTGTGCATATTTGGTTTGGATCCCCGATAGCTCGGGTGAGTTTCGGATAGGCTACAAAGTATTTTAAACTTAGAAAACATAGCAGCTGGTGTAACAGATCTACAGACTTCACATTTGCGAGTTCTGGCTCGCAAATGCAAGCCTCACATTTGCGAATTCCTATCGCATTTATGAGCAGTGGGATAGGGGGTGAACCTTTGCATTTGCGAAGTTTTGGTCGCATTTGCGATCCTCACTTGTCTGCATTTGGGAACATTGGTTCGCATTTGTGAAGGCAGCATGCATAGGTCATTCGTGTAATTTGCGAAGACTTAATCACATTTGCGAATCCCAGGTTGCAAATGCGATACCTGCAACTGACCAAATAGATAGAAAACGGGATTTCCACTCATTTTTCAAATTTTCAAAACAAGAAAATCCTAGGGGCGATTTTTCCAAGACCTTTTCTTTCCTAATTTATTGGTAAGTGATTCCAACCTATTTGTTTTTCAATCTTTCACTATTCTTCCTTTAATTTCAACCTAAAATCTTGTATTTTCATGGTGGAAATTTAGGGCTTGGGTAGAATTTGGGATTTTTGTAAATTGGGTATTTAAACCTCAAATTGGGATCGGATTTCGAAATTAATTACATAATCGGGCTCTGGGTGAATGGGGTAACTGAATTTTGGTTTGAACCTCAGGTTATGACAAAGCGGACTTGGGATGGGTTTTTGACTTTTTGGTGGAAAGTTTGGGAATTCTAAACTTATGCATTTTAATTGATTCCTTTAGCAATATTTGATATTATTGAGTCAATTGTGGTTAGATACGAATAGTTGGAGGCGGATTCTAGGGAAAAGGCCCCGGTAGAGCTTTGAATTGACTGCACAGTGAGGTAAGTGTCGTGGTTAACCTTGACTTGAGGGAATTAGGAACCCTCAGACTACGTGCTATGTGAATTTCATGTAAGCAGCGTGTATGCGAGGTGACGAGTGCTTGTACGCCGCCGCATTATCTGTTTTCCCTTATTTTTTGCTTTTCCTTAATTATTTTCTTCCCTGTCTTAACTATTATATGCTTTAAATACTTTCCATGCTTAACTGCTACTTGTTAATCAATATCTTCTCCTATTAATGAAGTTAGCCGTTCTATAATTTCATGATTCCCTGCTACTTGCTTAAATTGACTTACTTGCACCTTCTAATTATCAATTACTGATTAGTCTCGATGTGTAGTATTACTCGTGTAGATTTCTATATTGTATAAGGTTTCCTTTTGGTTCAGTTTGGTTGTATTTTGAATTGTTGATTTGACTGTGCATTGAGTAGTTGTATTGATATAGTGGGATCGGTCTGCACGCCGCAGCAGGTGTAATAAGGATGGATTGATATGATGGAATAACGATAAATATGTACTATACGGTGGGATCAGGTTACACACCGCAATATGTGGAATAAGGGTGGATTAATATGGTAAAATAAGGGGGAACTATGATACTGATATTGCTATATGGTGGGATCGGGTTGCGCGCCGCAACACATTTATATATATTATCTCTATCATTGATGTTATTACATTGAAATAGGAGGATTTTCTGTTGTACGGTGGGATCAGATTGCGCGCCGCAATAACCTATGTGTTTCCATTTCTTGAGTTGTTTTTGGTTTTCAGTGTTGTCATTTGAAATGCTAAGGATTGATAATTCTGGATGACGCTGGTTTACTTCTTGTAACTGTAGTTACTATTTTCAGTTGGCTATTTTATCTTGTTCTGTATTTCCATTTTCTGTCATTATTATGTACTACATACAGATTGTAGTGTGAGTGACCCGCCTTAGCCTCGTCACTACTTCGTCGAGGTTAGGTTCGGAACTTACAGAGTACATGGGGTCGATTGTACTCATAGTACACTCTGCACTCTTATGCAGATTTTGGAGTCGGTTCCAGCATCGGTTATTAGCGTGCTCGGATTGGACAGTTACGGAGACATGAGGTACGCCTGCTCAGCGCCCACAGCTCCTGGAGTCCCCTTCCCCTTTCTATTTAGATGTGTACTTTCAGTCAGATAGCTTTGTATTTATTTCAAACCCTTGTATGCATTACTCTAATAGTTCGTGCACTTGTGACACTGGGTTCAGGGATTTGTAGCAGATGTTTTGTAGTTTTAGCTTCAACATTTATATCTTAGTTTATTTCAGTTATTTCTCATTAGTTAACTCAACTGTTTAAAAATGGATAATATATTCTAACATTGGCTTACCTAGCAAGTAAAATGTTAAGCGTCATCACAGTCCCGACGGTGGGAATTCCAGGTCGTCGTGTCTGTATACTTGTGCACTTTAGAATCCCATAGTGTCAGGGCTCTTTGGAAAGTAAATACGAAAAACTATTTATAGTTTAAGTGGTCGTTTGAAACATGAGATAAGGATAATAATCTCAGAATAAATTCTGGGATTAAAGTTATTCCATGTTTGGTTTAAGGTATCAGCTAATCACGGAATAACTTTTATACTAAAATTTAGAATTACTCATGCCATATATATAGAATGTGGGATAACTAATCCCATGAAATATCGCACGTAAGTGATATCGTGAGATATCACACCATTGTACAAAACCACCTCTAATTCTCTAGCTACTTTTCACTTTCATAATAATAAAAGACAAGATTTCTTCTGCCAAATTCACCGTATTACCAAGTTCAAGTTCAATATAACAGCGGGAACAAATTCACATTGTGATAGAGAAAGTGACGGAAGCAATAATTAGATATAGAGAAATATGAGTTGGCCTTACCAGTATCTATTGAGAAATTAAACATTGTAAATGAAACTGCAATGTTAGTTCTTACGAGAGAACAACAGTTCTTTTCGTTCTTTCTTTTCCCACTTTACTAATTTTCCCTCTAAGGCAACGACGGGTAGGGAAGGAAGAAACCTCAGAAAAGACACTCTGATTCTTAATTAGGTCCTTTTCATGGTAGGAATTAAAGAAGTAAGAAGAGGGTAGATTATACACTACAGAAGTTAACGTCAATAAAGCGCTACTGACGACTCAAGAATATAATGTGGAACCGGCAATGGAAAAGGACATCACAGAATTCCATTGTCTTTGCCAGCTGAATGGTGTTTCCCATTTTCTTGTTTCCACACTGCAAACCTATCAGTTAGTTCAACCAACTTCCCAAAATTTAATTTCTTGCCGCAATCTTTGTGGAGTCTCTTTTTGTTGTTGTTCTTACTTCTTAATCGAATTTTATGGAGTTCGGCCCATGTTTCACATATATGTACTTTTTCAAAGGAAAAGAATGCATGTTTATCCACCACCAAAACGAAGCAGATAGTAGATCTTGGGTCTTTGGCTATGATTTCACTTGCAAAATTAGAGTCATTATTTGCACGTTTGTAGTCTGGTCATCAATGTTTGAGGAAATAAAACTTTAAGTAGTATTAATATTAGATATTTGTATAATATTAAAAACTTATTCTATTAAGAAGTATTTCAAGTTAAATACTCGTCGTTTTCATTAAATAAACTTTCATTTTGTTTATGTCCAATACTTATTTAAAAATTAGAATTGTGTTTAGACATGAATACGAATCGGAGTTTTTGAACTTTTGTGAAAGATTTAGAGTGAAAATTGAGAAAAATAACTTTTTAGAGTCATTCAACTTCCAAAAAATTCCGGAATTTAACTTCAAATTTGATTTGAAAATATCAAAGTCAAATACTAAATACTGATTCCGAAAAAAGGTAAGAAAAACAATTCCTAAAAAGAAAATGAATTTTTTTATGGTTCCTTTTTTTTTTGGGGGGCAAACGAGCCCTTAAAATGGGCTTGAGCTTTTTTTTCGGAAGACGCTTATAAGCTATTCATAAGATTTCATAAAAAGATTCGAATTTGCTTTTTCTTATGAGAAAAGATTACTTAAAAAATACTAATTTATAAAGGATATGGTCCCAGCACTTCCTCCGTACATTGGCCCGGACAGCAGACGTACCTTTACACGTACACATCTAACATCTTTAGGCTTCTCAGTTTATAAATACTAGCGCTCTCTGCTTACTCTGCCTCACAGCTCAACCAAAACCAAATCCACCTTCAATTTTCCGAATTTCTATTTCTTCTCAAATCACTACTTATATTGTAATTTTAATTAAACTGAAGTTGTTTCTTGCATTGAATGTTGGAAGGAGAGAGTTGTCCGAATTGTTGTTACAGAAAGAATGGCGGAGAATCAATATTATACACCTTCCCATTCGGACCCTTCTCGGCCTTCACTAGGCTTCCCTCTGGGCACTGCCCTCCTCCTGCTCATCATTTTCAGCTTGAGTGGCATCTTTTCTTGTTGCTACCATTGGGACAAACTCCGGTCACTCCGTCGATCCTTCTCCGACGGTACCGATCTCGAAGTCGGCGATGATCCTTCTTCTTTGAAATCTAAAGCCCACATGGTAAGATTTCATCAATTTCCTTTTCAGACGATACAAAATCAATCGACTAAAAATGCTAATTTCCAATTTAGCTGGGTTAATTATATTAATCATTCGTATCCGTTTCATTTTATTGGAATTCATGTATAATAATCTATTGCAATCCTCTTTCTTTCTCTGGCTTGGGACCGGCTACATATAATAAACTCCAAATTACTTCCTCCATTGGTATTTTATGGACTGAAGTTAAATAAAATTAGAAAAGAAAACTTGTGTTACATATTAAAGTTTATTTAAAACTCGGGATGACACTACAAGAACGTGTCAGTTTATAATTTAAGATTTTCAAATATCTCTAGAGTCAAATTGAGCTAGTTGTACATATAGCTTAACAGGTTGAATATTTTGGAATAAACTAAAAAAAAAAAAGAAAGAGATTGCTGAACTATTTTCTTGCTCTGTTTTATAGAATTGGAAGCAAAACCAAATATCAAACATGCCGGCAGTGTTGATGCCAGGAGATGAAGTACCCAAGTTCATAGCATTGCCATGTCCATGTCAGCCTCCACGACCAGGAAAGTTAGTTGTAGAGATGCAGCCACCGCCGCCGCCGCCGCCTTCTCCTCCGAAGCCACCTCATATGGCAGTGGCCGTACCTTTCTATTAGCAAAGCTACCACGACTAGACTAGTAATTGGTTATGTGTATACTGCCATAGTGGAATACATAGAATTCTAGTTTAATCTAATTCGTAATGTTTTTTACTTGTAAATATTAATGAAATTTGAGCAATTTTCTTGTTTGGTATCATGGTGGTCGTATCTAAAATCTTTTAGGGGTTTTGACACAGCTACCCACGAAAACAAAACTATTTATCCTTGTCTATCAATTTGTTTTTTCTACCAATAAACTAATTACTTTTTCTACCCATAATAAGTTTTGTGGGAAATTTTTCCTTTAATCTTCAATTCTTTTTTATTTCTATGCTTCTTTTCTTTTCTTTTTTCTTTTCTCCTTTTTTTCCTCGTTTTCTTCTTATTTTTTTCTTTTTTCCTATTCTAATTTCATTTAACTTCTTTTTTTATATGCCTTTTCTCTTCATAATCTAATTTCATTTACTATTTTCACTATTTTTTATTATTCTTTTTTATATATATTATTACTAAATAAAAATCAAATCGTGTACCAATTAAATATAAATAATACAACCAAAAAAATATTAACTAACATTTGATACCAGTATAGTATATAGATATACCAACAGGGTATACAATTGTACGCAAAGAGTTAAAAAAAATTTAATTCAATTATTAAACTGTAATAATATCAGTTGTCAATAAAAAATTTAAAAAAAATCTAAAAGAATCTAATTGTAAGAGTATACCGTTACATTATATAGCAAACTATAATTTATTTATTTTTTTGCATTTTCAATTTGCCGCTCACGCCAGGTAAAAGCTAAAACAAATTAAAAGGCAAGTGAATTTACGGGTAATAAGTATACTATTATAGTATATTGTATACTATTACAGCATATTGTTACAATATCTTGCATATTATTACAGTATACCATAACAATATATTTGTATACTATAATAGTATATTGTTGTAGTATAACGATATACTCCTATAGTATATTAGTATACTGTAGCGGTATATTGTTAGGTAATAGTGTTCTTCTTCGATTATTACTGTAGTTGTGTTCTTCTTCGATTTTCAACTGAAAATTTCGATCTCAATCACCTCAAATTAGCTCCAAGTCTCGACCAAGTATACTTTATTCAATTTTTAAGGCTACAAATCCCATATTTAAGGAGCGTAACTATAACTATATTCTTTATTAAAAAGAGAAACGGAAAAACATAAAGAACAAGGATCAAATACTCAAAGCAAAACAAATAAAACCAGGAATTCATTGAATAGGTACAATTTCTAACTTTAGAACTCATTAACATAAAAAGCTAAAATTCGGAACTCAATAACTTTAAATTCTGGCTCCGACTCTAAAAATATCAATTCTTACATTGTTTAAGCAAAACCAAAACGACAGGAAAAAAAATATGCAACTGAGATAACTGAATTCGTGGCTGTAATACAAATATACAATAGATAAGGATTTGGTACTTACTAATGGATTTAAGTTATTTATATTGATAGTATAAATTCTTTGCATCATTGAGTTAATACTTCTTATGATATATATTAACAAGTAATTTTTCATAGCAAATGTAATTTTCTTAGAACGATAAATATACAAATAAATTAATTCTCCCTTAACTTAATAAAAGATTAACTTACATAAACGAATACTGTAAATATTTCTTTACATTATTGATGTAGTTTAATTGATCGCTTACCAAAAATAAAAAAATTAATCCAAATAGGCGCCCACCCAACTGCTTAAGTTACAAATAACCGATAGAGGTATAATATGTGCATAATTTATGAATTATATATGTATAATTATGTATAATCACTGCACAAAAAATATATATTACTAGAAAAAGAAAACAATGAATATGGACGGTTCTTTGTGCAAAGATACCTTAAAAAATACGCAACTTACATATTATTCTATTACTTGCAATTTTGTTTAAACGGATATGATAGTAAAAAAAATTACATTTTCATTTTATAGATGTTAAACTCAATAAAATAGAACACTTTTGTTGTTCTTGTCATGTTCTGTGTCACGTTAATTAATTCCCAATATAGTTAGTACTACAACTCCATCGAAGAGTGAAAGCGACAAATTAAATACCAAAGTTTTCATTTTTTTTTTGGAGCTAATGTAGTAATCTCAACCCCTTTCTTTTATTTACCAGTCCAAGTGTTCCTCTTCCAGCAGTTTCATTGTGTCTCCATCATCCAAATTAAGCGAGGGTCTAATCGATGGTCTTAGTAAAAATCCATTCTTACAAAACCAAAACTCTTACGTGGGACAAGTGTACAAAACACGTCCTATTTGATTAGTAGACTAGCACATACAAAACACATTTGACACTTCGATATTACAAAGTGCAGCAAATCACTCAAAGCTCAAATCGAAGGCAAGATAAAGCCACGGATTAGTCAGAAATAATTTTTAAGCAAAAAAAAAAAACAATAAGTTGGACTTTTGACTTATTTTATGTAATTTTTAACTTATTTTAAGTACTTTTTAACTTTGTCAAATACTAAAAAAGCTTAAAAACTAATTTGACATGCCTAAAAGCCAATCTAAATACCCTCTAAATCCATGTAAAGCCGCCACTGCGAATTTAAAGGTTATCAATTATCATATCAACCTCTATTATTATGTAATATAATTTCTTGATAATTAGAAAAGTGGGGTTGACATCTATTAATAGAGAATGTCTGTCAATTTAAGCCAATAGTTATTGAGTCTTGTTTATCCCACACATTAATTTAATTTAGATTTTAAGGTTATATAATCAGTTAACATAAGTCCAACTTTCAAGAAAATAATCACTTTTTTTTATAAAGAAAACAACCAGTTGAGTACCAAGCTTTCAAGTAGGATCAATGGACTGCGTGATGATTAACGCAGAGATAGTAAACCGCACAAAAGAAGACGAATGGGTGAAAAGGGAAAAGGAGCAAAAGTAGAAACAAAGGGAGATAAAAAAGGACAGATGGAGTGTGTCTTGGCCACTTTTTTCAACCTGACCTAATTTTGCTATTGAATGAAAATGCTCCCTTTATTCACGTTCCACCCAACATCAACTTCCCCCACCACTTAGCCATGTTATTGTACTGGTCCGTCATTCGTAATGATTTGCTGCTTGTTTTTCTTGTCCTTTCTTTCTCTACACTTCCATTTTTTTCAACCTTTCACCATCAGAACCGAACTAGCTGATCCTTGCTTTCATTCTCTTATTTGACTCTTTATGCGCATATATATATATATAGTTGTCATGACCCGAAATTCTCATTATCGGATCCGTCATTGAATCTAACATTTCACTTGCTAAGCAAGCCAGTGTTAGAACAATTTATCCTTTAACTGTTTGAAATTTATTAATGAATAAAAACCGACTCAATTGCATAATCCAAATTTATAGTTACGGAAGCTAAAACTGTAAATATCTTTAACAAATCCCTGAACTTGATGTCACAATTGCACAAACTACTAGAATAATACATTCAAGGGGTTTGAAATAACAATAAGTTGTCTGAAAAGAAGATACACAACTAAATAAAAACAGAAAGGGGACTCCAGGTGCTGCGGGCACTGAGCAGTTATACCTCAAGTCTTTGCACTGTCCAATCCTAGCTCTCTAGCTAGTAGCCGCCGCAGGGACCGACTCCAAAATCTGCACGGAAGTGCAGAGTTTAGTATCAGTACAATCGACCACATGTACTGGTAAGTGTCGAGCCTAAGCTCGACGAAATAGTGGCGAGGCTAACACGGGTCACTTACACTACAACTTGTACGCACTATAGATAATAATGACAGAAAAATAAAATATGGAACAGGAAGAAGCAGTCAACTAAAATTATAACTACCGCCTCAGGAAATAAACTAGTATTGTCTAGAATTACCGATCCTTAACAGTTCAAATGGGAATACTGAAAACCAACACAGCTCAAGAAATGCACATAGGTTGTTGCGGGGCGCAACCCGATCCCACCACACAACACAAAATCCTTCCTTATTTTACCGTACCAATATCAACAACAGTAAATAATATGTCTATGTTGCCACGCGCAACCCGATCACATCATATATCAATATTAGTATCATAATTGTCACGACCCGAATTTTTCACTCTCGGGGGTCGTGATGGCGCCTATTCGTGGAATCTAGGCAAGCCAAGAACCTTGCAATCATTAACCTATCTCATTTTAAACATGATTAAATAATTAAATTATCAATGAATAAGAAGTTAAAAGACAACGAAAAGTAAAATTTAGCGGAAGTCCGAATTAGACATAAAAATAGCGTCTAGAAAGCCAATACAAGTCTCTACCCAGCACCTGGTGTCACAATAATACAGGACTGACTAGGATTACTACAAATAAGAGATTGAAATAAAGGACATAGTCTGTCTCGAATACAAATGTCAAAAGAACATAAAAACTGAAAGAAGAGACGTCGGGCCTGCGGACGCCAGCAAGACTACCTCGGAGTCTCGTGGACTGAAGGTTGGCTCCCTGACTACTGTTGTGCACCGTAAGCTACTCCGACACCTGGATCTGTGCAAAAGAGCACAGAGTGTAGCATCAGCACAACCGACCACATGTGCTGGTAAGTGCCTGGCCTAACCGTGGCAAAGTAGTGACGAGGCTAGACAAGACTACCACATAAATATATATATATATATATATATATAACGGGAAAATAAAAAGAATAAACATTTTAAATGGGAGGGGGAAATATGCTTCGAGGATAGTAGATAATACAGAATTTCAGGAGAATAATAGGAACATTAATAAATTAACTCTAACGCGGATAAGGAAAATAATAGCAGATTTCACTGTCAGTACACATATCGTTGCAGGCGTGCAACCCGATCCCATTTCTCAATATTTTCATTGTAGGCGTACCAACCACTATCAAATATCGTGGTAGGCATACCACCCGCTCCCATTTCATCATAACTCATGGTAGGCGTACCACCTGCTCCCATTTCATCAATATCTTGTGGGAGGCGTACCACCCGCTCCCATTTCAATCAATAATTTGTGGTAGGCGTACCACCCGCTCCCATTTCAATTTAACACAAAGTCACAATAAAATTTCGGCAAAGAAAACAAAAGCAACATAATAAAAATTTCCCGGCAAGGGAACAACAATATCAAAAAAAATCATCCCGGCAAGGGAGAATAAACTATAACCAAATCCTAGCTCAACTCTTACTCAGCTCGATTAATACCAATACTCAAGCATAAATAAAGTCCACAAGAATAACTAAAGCTCTACTCAATATCAAGAGTCATCAATTTAAAGCATTCGAAGGGTCATTTAAGAACACAACAACTATCCATTTAAGACTCACAGTCATGCTCCACACCAACGTATAGATACTCGTTAACATGCCTGTACGTCGTACTCAACAAGAAGCAATTAGAAAATAAGACTCAACTCCTAGTCCCTCAAGCTAGGGTGAGATCAAACACTTACCTCAATGCCTTGAATACAACTCAAACCTCAATTATAGCTTCACCCCATGATTCCATCTCCAATTCGCTCGTATCTAATCACAAATTACTTAATTACATTAATAAACACTAAATGAATCAACCCCAATGCATGAAAAATGAGTTTTCCAAAGTTTTACCCAAAAAGTCAAAAATTGCCCCGGGCCCACGCGGTGAAAATCCGAGGTTCTAACCAAAACCCGATTACCCATTCCCCCACGAACTCAAACATATAATTTGTTTTGAAATCGGATCTCAAATTGAGGTCCAAATCCCCAATTTTTGAAAAACCTAGGTTCTACCCAAAACACTCGATTTCCCCCATGAAAATCATTGATTTGAAGTTGAAATCGTGTTAAAAGATGTTAAGAATTGAAATAAGTTAGTTAAAAATGACTTACAATTGATTTGGAGAAGAAGAAATCCTTGAAAAATCGCCTAAGTGTGTTTGGGTTTGAGAAAATATGAAAAATAAAGTTCAAAATCGGTTAAGTGTAAAAAAATATAGGTCTCGGTTATGGAAAATGCGAACAAGGGTTAGCAATTGCTGATGTGGGAATTGCGAAGAGCGGGTTCGCATTTGCGAATCCTTAAGAAATACTAGACCTTCGCATTTGCAACATGAAGGTTGCATTTGCGACATCCGGCTAGTTGTAACACCCCAATATTTTTATAATATTTACATTCTTAATTGAGCATTTTTATAACGAAGAAATATTTTAACTTGCACTTTTTTTAAATGTGAAATGGTCAATATATGAAAAATTTCTTACTTTAGGTTGTGTTAATATTGGCAAGGAAGTTCCATGGTGTTGCTATATGTAACACTTAATATTTGTTTGACTGATTGTTATTAAATATAGTTTATAACTAAATTTTTGAGTTTCCAACCTTTTATATTTATCTAAGATTATTTAGTAGTTGGGGAACCATTTTATTTTCATATCTATCAAAAAAAATCCCCATTTGTTTTGGTTTATTCTTCAAGGAAAAAAAGGAAGACCATCTTCCTATCTCTCTATCTCTCTATCTCACTATCTCTATCTCTGTCTCTCTCTCTCCCCTCCATAGCACTGAATTTTTCTTAAAAATTTAGGGATTTCCTACTAAATCAACAAGCAATTTCGTTTTTGGGTGAAGATCAAGTTGTCCTCTTGGTAAGTTTTTAAACTCGTTTTTATACTAGACATATACTAGTATTTTATACATATCTTATCGTACAGAGCTCCGATTTACGTGATCTAGAACTTTCTGAAAAAGATATTTCATAACTATACAACTCTTATGAAGGAACCGAAATCTAGTTTTGTTGGTATATACCTAAAACATGATTATGAAGTACAGGCAGGTGCTGCCCAGATTTTTAGTTTTTGAAATACTCTCTGTACTTCTGTTAGTAATTTTAGCATAACTTTTTGTAAAAAATTGATATGTGGGTAATTCAAGATGTTCTGAAACTTTAAGATATAGATCTACAACTTTTATGAAAGCTATAAAGTCTAGTTTGTCCGAATAGATCTTCAAAACTGAGTCACAACTCGGAACAGTGAATCTGTCCAGAATTTTTGTTCAAACGTTTTTGGATAATTTTCACCAATATCATGGTTAGTTTGACTTGTTAAATTACTGAACTTATGTAGATATTTGATTATGTATTTAAGGTATATAAACCCTTGAAAAATCAAAGGGAAAGTATTTGAGGAAGTGGACAGATTTGGTTGTTTACGGCGTAGACGATTCGAACATCCCCATGTTGTGATTGAATTGTATTGTGGTAAAACACCGAGGTTTGTGTATAAAATTGTACTCTTTTTGCTTTCTGGAATATTTTGAAATAACCAGATATTTTTATTTTTCTTATCTTCAATTTATATTGTTATATTCGTAGTATATCAAGTATTGTAAGATACTTGCTAAAATCGCCCATTCGTACGGATTATTTGATCATTTTGCATTCTTGTTGGGACTTTTTTCTTCTTGTGGCAGTGCTTTGTTACTCATCTTGGCATGCCTCTTGATTCGGATATTTTTCCATCTTGACTTTGGATTTATAATTCGTCTTGAATTATGGAACTTGTCCGTGTTAAGTACGAACTAGGAAGCCATTCTTAATATGGTTCTTGATTCTCTCGTATATTGGATTTTGACCCTACTTGATTTGGGGCTTCGGTCCATATTGATATATAATTATGCTTAGTGTGATGGCATGACGTACATATTTGGCGAAAAATGGATATTTGGTATACTCTCTTAGATTGATAGTATACACTTTCTTGATTCTTGAATATTATTTACTGGTATTTGAAAACACTTCAAAGTTTGATATTGGTATATTTGATATATTTGTTCACTTGATTTAAATTATGTTAAATTGAGCTAACTATTACTGAAGAGGAGAATTGGAAAATTTAATGACTCCAAACCTAAAGTTTATACACCACTAAGCTTTATGCTTAGCGATAGTTATTTTCTATCGTAGGTAATATTCGGGATGAAATCTGAAGATGGCCATAATGAAGTAGTCCTTTTTTGGAGATCTTGGAGATCACATTTGTATATGCACCTTGGTTTTGCATAGTTTTGGGACGTGTACATGATATACATGATATACAGAATATATCTAATATATACATATATATATATATATAAATATATATATATGTCACATTATGTATGTTATTTGGAGGCTTGTTGGATTTTAAGACCAAAAATCTTGTAACTTAAATTTGGAAACTTATTTTGCTGTTTTTAGTGTGTGTGTCAATAACTCAAGTCTTATAATAAGCTGAATTTACACTTTGTCTTGTAAATATGTATAAAGGAGAAAAACAGTTTCCTTTTTATATATTAGTTTGAAATTTATGTACAATACAAACTTGCACTGATGTTGAATGAAAGTATATATTTGTTAGGAAGTTGCTTTAATCTGTTGATTATTCGAGAAGGTTTATATCACCTTATGTTAATATTTTTGACATTGTATTTCATTTAAATAAAAAAATTATTGTGTATTTTCAGAAAAAGAAATTTATTGCACTTTGAACTTTTTTGCATGGGCCTATTTTCGCTACTAAATTATTCTGAATATTTTTAAACTAATATCTCTTTTAAGTCACATACCGTATAGGGGTGGGGTGGATGAAGTGGAGGCTAGTGATGGGAGTCTTGTGTGACAAGAAAGTGACACCGTTGCTAAAAGATAAGTTTTATAGAGCAGTGGTTAGGCCTGCTATGTTGTATGGAACCGAGTGTTGGCCGGTTAAGAACTCACACATCCAGAAGATGCAAGTAGCAGAGATGAGGATGTTGAGGTGGATGTGTGAGCATACAAGGATGGATAAGATTAGGAATGAGGATATTCGAGAGAAGTTGGGGGTGGCCCCTATAGAGGACAAGATGCGGGAAGCAAGACTCAGATGGTTCGGGCACATTCAAAGGAGGAGCATTGATGCACCGGTGAGGAGATGTGAGCGACTGGCTGTGGTAGGCACGAGGAGAGGTAGAGGGAGACCTAAGAAGTATTGGGGAGAAGTAATCAGGAAGGACATGGCACGACTTAGGATTACTGAGGACATGGCCCTTGACAGGGAATTGTGGAGGTCGAGCATTAAGGTTATAGGTTAGGGGGAAGTTGTAAATATTTTTACAGCGCATTAGGGTGAGACTAGCCAGTTAAGAGTTAGTCTTAGGATGCTACTGATCAGCTACTAATGTAGGGCCTTATCTGTTGGTTATTAGCATACCTTCCATCTTTTTCGTATTTTCTATATTTCTTATATTGTTGTTATTTTGTTTATTTTATGTTATTTTATTAAAAGCCTATTGATAGTACTAATATATTGTCTTTGTTGCTCTCATGAGTCGAGGGTCTCTTGGAAACAGCCTCTCTGCCCCTCGGGGTAGGGATAAGGTCTGCGTACATATTACTTTCCCAGACTCCACCTGTGGGATTATACTGAGTTGTTGTTGTTGTTGTTGTTGTTGTTGTAATATCTCTTTTAATATTTTGTAAGTAGGGAATTAGATTTGTTTCCTAAGTAGAACCCTCCCAAAGGGGTCGCTACACTAATCGCATTTGCGATGTTAAACCTCGCATTTGCGAGAAGGACTGGCCTGGGCTAACTTCGCAATTACGAAAGGCCACTCGCATTAGCGATATCGCTTTTGTGAGTGCGAAGCCTACAAGTCAGAAATACCAGCAATTTTTCAAAGTTCAAAAATGCACCCATGGCTTATCCAAAACTCACCCGAGCCGTCGAGGATCCTAACCAAATATACACACAACCTCAAAAATATCCTACAGACTTATTCGCACGATCAAATTGCCAAAATAATATCATAAACATTGAATTAAACATCAAAACCCAAAAATTCGTTCAAACTTCATAAAACATCAATATTCCAAATTAGGTCCGTATCACGTCAAACGATGTTCGATTTCAACCAAATTTCACAGGAATGACTTAAAACATATATAAGACCTGTACCGGACGCCGGAACCAAAATACGGGCCCGATACCATCGCTTTCTAATCAGATATCATTTCCAATTTTCTTAAATATTTCAGAAAAATAATTTCTTTTAAAAATTTATTTCTCGGGCTCGGAACCTCGGAATTCGATTCCGGGAATACGCCCGAGTCCCATATTTTTCTACGGACCCTCTGGGACCGTTAAATCACAGGTTCGTGTCCGTTTACCCAAAATATTGACCAAAGTCAAATTTATTCATTTTAACATTAAAATTTAGCATTTTTCACAAAATTTTACATTTAAGCTTTTCGGCTACGCGTCCGGACTGTGCACGCAAATATAGAAAACTCTAAATAAGATTTTCAAGGCCTCGGAGACATAGAATTCAATTAAAATCGGTGATGACCCTTCGGGTCATCACACTAATTCACCCTTATGTCACCATATCAATCCACCCTTATTCCACATGTTGCGGCATGCAACCCGATCCCACCATACAATACTAATTAACCCTTATTCCACCATATCAATCCACCCTTATTACACATATTACGACATGCAGTCTAATCTCACTATATTAGTACCAGACACTCAAAGTGCACAGTCAACTCAACAGTTCAAACCACAAAACCATTATAAATGCCAAAATGAACCAAAAGGAACCTTATACAATATAGAAATCTACACGAGTAATGCTACACAATGAGACCAATCCAGTAATAGACAATTAGAAGGTGCAAATAAACCAATTAAGAAAATAGCAGGAAATCATGAAACTATGGAAGGGCTAACATCAATAATAGGAGAAGGTATCAATTAACAAGTGGCAGTTAAGCATGGAAAATATTTAGAGCATATAACAACTAAGATAGGGAAGGAAATAATCAAGGAAAATCGAAAAATCAGGGAAAACAAATAATTCGATGGCGTATAAGCACTCATCGCCTCGCATATACTCCGTTCACATGAAATTCACATAGTCTGAGGTTTCCTCATTTCCTCAAGTCAAGATTAACCCAGATACTTACCTCACTTTACAGTCAAATTCAAAGATTTACTGCGGCCTTTCCCCTAGAATTCGCCTCCAAAAAACTCATATCTAACCACAATTGACTCAATAATATCAAATATTACTAAAGGAATCAATTAAAATACATAAATTTAGAATTCTCAAACTTTTTCCCAAAAAAGTCAAAATCAACCATGGCCCGCTTGGTCAAAACCAAAGATTTGGACAAAAATCCACTTACCCATTCACCCCCGAGCCCGATTATGTAATAAATTTTGGAATTGACCACGATTTGAGGTCTAAATCCTTATTTCTCAAAAATTTCTAATCCTACTCAAATCCCCTATTTCCACCATAGAAACACTAGATTTTAAGTTTAAAACTCATGAAATGTAATGGGTAATTGAAAGGAAGTAAGTTAGAATCACTTACCAACAAATTGGGGATGAAATTCTTATGGGAAAATCGCCTCTAGGTCGTCAAGTTTTGAAATTTTAAAAAGAATGGCAAGAATCTCGTAGTGAGACTGTTTTTAATAACTAGGCGTCAGGTATTCATCGTGTTCGCGTGAATCCTGATGCGTTCGCGAAGAGCAGAGCCTGCTAGGCTTACACAATTGCGAGTCCCTTATCGAATTTGTGAAGGCTGCTAACCCCTTGCCTTCGCGTTCGCGAGCTCGTATTCGTGTTCGCGTTCATGATGAAGATATGACTGACCCTCCCCCAGGTCCTTAATTCTACGCATTCACGATGAGCTAGTTGCATTCGCAAAGGGAAAGTCTGCATCGGTCCACATTCACGACCCAGCCTTCACATTGGCGAAGAAGAAAACCTTCCCCAGCCCAGTTCACTATTCGTGTTCGCGAGAGTACTTTCAGGAAATCGAAGAAGAACACACCAGATACCACGTGAAGCAAGCCACCAGATTTTTTTAAGTTCCAAAACACTCTTTAGCCTATCTGAAACTCACCCGAGCCCTCGGGGATCCAAACCAAACATACACATAAGTCCAAAAATATCATATGAACTTACTCGCGCAATCAAATCGCCAAAATAACACCTAAAACTATGAATTGAACACCAAATCATATAAAATTTTCTAAAAAACTTCTATTTTTACAACTGAACATCCGAATTGTGTCAAACTAACTTCACGTCTCACCAAATTTCACAGACAATTCATGAATATAATAATGGACTTGTACTGGGCTCCTGAACCAAAATACGGACCCGGTATCAACAAGACCAATCATCAGTAAATTTTTAAAATCATTAGACTTTCAAACATTTAATTTTTTAATCAAAATTCCATATCTCGAGCTAGGAACCTCGGAATTCAATTCTGAGCACACGCCGAGATCCCAAATTGTGATACGGACGCATCGGGATCGCCAAAATACGGATTCGGGTCTATTTGCTCAAAACATTGACCAAAGTCAATTCAAATTAATTTTTAAGGTAAGATTTCTTATTTTTATCAATTTTTTACATATAAGCCTTCCAGAACAACATCCACACTGTGCACGCAAATCGAGAATGGATAAAATGAGATTCGAAACGTAGAATTTGGTTCTAAAATATAAGATGACCTATAGGGTCACCACAATAGTGCTTTACGTCGGTTGAAGGAAATAAATAGTTGTGCGCTTTATATAAATTTGGGCACTTCTCACTGTTAGTAATATATATTTGTAAAACAATTCTAGAAAAAATAAAATAACATAAACAAAAATGTAAACGAAATAACAAAAAACAATTCGAGCCCACTGAATTCACAGTATTTCCTTAAGGAATTTAATCCCCTCCTAGTACCCAAGGTTATAGATTATTTCCTCCCAGGATAGAACGAATTAAACACTGGTATATTGGTACTTCAAACCCCAATATTTCAGTGAACACAAAGTTCGGTGGCAAATCACACTTACTGTTGCTCTGTTAGATGTTAAAAGTATGCAGAAGAAGGAGTAGAAACTCAAAAAATCGTATAGAAATTCTGAGCAGAATAGACTTATATTTATAGCCAAAGTTGGGCTGCAATCTGAAGAGCTGCAACTCTTTAGAATGGCTGTTTATGAAAAATGACCACAACATAAATAACATTACATAAATGGTTATTTATTCAACAATAAAGAGGGAAAATTGAAGAGAGTAGTTTAATTTTCAGTTACACAAACTAAAAAACGGATTGGAGGATTTAATATTAATATTATGTTATTAAAATAAATATTTAATAACATTTTTGTTAATATTTTACTATTAATAAATAAACTTGGTCCACAAAATTAATCAATTAATCGATCATTTGACCAAATCCAAATTAAAATCCGAATCCCAAGCCTAAGAGTGAGCCAAGCAAGCGACGACGACGACAACACGAGGCTTGCCTTCTTCTCAACTCTTTAAGAGCTAGAAAAAGAGCAATTACTTATATACCCATAAAAAACTTCGTCTTATTCTAATATGGGACAATGTCCCTTTGCCAAGGGGGAAAACTCTAAATTTCACTCAAAAGTTTTATTTCCCTCCGTTTTCCATTCACTATATTTTAAGTATTTAATATACTTAATACATAAAACCCAACAATCCCCCACATGAACTGGGAATGGATATATCATAAAAACATGCATGAAAAATTGTGTGATTCGCAATCAAGGAGTAATTGCATCTGGATAAGTAGGTTTCCTTTGAACTTTTCGTAGTGAACTTATGTCGGACATACTCGATCAATCGATAGATTTGATATCTTTGAACCTTCAAAATTTGGTGTATACCTAGACAACCACAAGTCACACAACCAACCCTTAACTATCTTTGGTTCTCATTATTGTGTTCGTTTCAGCCATGAACACCGCCTAGTTTCATAAGTGTGTAGAGAACTGGCCTTACAAAGTTCATCTTGAAGCGGCTAACACTTCACACTTACAGAGGTGATTCCTAAACGTGTCATCCCGTAGATACACTATTTGATATATCCCGCATCAAATTTAGAAATCATTAAAAAGCCTTAATGTTTTACCCTTGGTACTGAACACTGTCTCATCAAGAAAATGGACCAATATTTAGTTGACTATGTTAAACCATCATTAATGACTTTGTTTGATCTTTTTGAACCTAGATCTTAGGATCTCTAATTTTCTAGGTAGAGTTACCGCCGCTATTTCTCGGCCACGGTCCCATTCCCCTTGATGATTTCTCAACTACCTCTCTAGCTAGGCCTTTTGAATAATTCCTAGACTTTACATATTATCACTTGACTTTACATAATCAATCGTAATAATTCCTCTAGAGAGTAATTTCCAAATAGTTTTATGTATTTGTCGTATATGACGAGATTTACCATTATTCATAACGCTCCCATCCTTTCCAATTGTCGATTGACTATCGAAATGTATGCACATTGGTGCCAACGGTTTGGGCCAAAATGGAATGTCTTCCAAAAAATTTCGGAGCCATTCAGCTTCTTCACTGGCTTTATCTAAGGCTATGAATTCAGCCTCCATTGTAGATCGGGCAATACAAGTTTGTTTGGATGACTTCCAAGATACTGCTCCTCCACTAATAGTGAATACATATCCACTTGTAGACTTAGAATCAATTGAATCGGTGATCCAATTTGCATCAAAGTATCCCTCAATCACTGCAGGATATTTACTGTAGTGCAAAGCAAAGCCTTGGGTATGTTCTAAATATCCCAAAACTCGTTTCATTGCCATCCAATAAGATTGACCTGGATTGCTCGTGTATCCACTCAATTTACTTATAGCACAAGCTATATTTGGTCGTGTACAATTCATGATGTACATTAAGTATCCCAACACATGAACATAATCCAATTGTGATATGCTTTGGCCTTTGTTCTTTACTAATGCAAGATTCACATCAATTGGAGTCTTTGCAACTTTAAAGCCTAAATGCTTGAATTTTTCAAGTACTGTCTTAATATATTGAGATTGTGACAATGCCAGACCTTGAGAAGTCATATGGATCTTAATTCCTAGAATTAAATAAGAAACACCCAAGTATTTCATATCAAACTTGCTAGTTAGCATGCGCTTAGTCGCATTTATGTTGGCAGTGTCATTACTCATTATCAGCATATCATCTACATATAAGCAAACAATGACTATGTGATTTGGACCATTTTTAATGTACACACATTTATCATATTCATTTATTTTAAAACCATTTGACAACATTGTTTGGTCAAATTATGCATGTCATTGTTTGGGTGCTTGTTTAAGTCCGTAAAAGGACTTGACAAGTCTACATACCTTCTTTTCTTTACCTGGAACCACAAACCCTTCAGGTTGTTCCAAGTAAATTTCTTCCTCCAACTCTCCATTTAAGAAGGTTGTCTTAACATTCATTTGATAAATTTCAAGACCATAAACTACAGTTAACGCTACTAACATTCATATGGACGTAATTGTTGTAACTGGAGAGTATGTATTGAAATAGTCAAGACCTTCTCGTTGTCTATACTCTTTGACCACAAGTCTTGCCTTAAATTTTTCAATAGTGCCATCATCTTTCATTTTCTTCTTAAAGATCCATTTAGAACCCAACGGTTTATTTCTAGGAGGAAGATCAACCAATTCCCATGTATGATTATTTAGTATGGATTCTATTTCACTATTGACTGCCTCTTTCCAAAACAATGACTCCAAAGAAGACATATCTTCTTTAAAAGTTTGAGGCTCATTTCCAATAAGAAAGTCACAAAATCTGGTCCAAATGAAGTACACATTCTTTAATGTTTACTACTCTTGGATCCTCCTGATTAAGTATACTTTCTTTTGTTTCTTCCCGTCATTCAGATCCTTCACCAATCGATTTGCTTTACTATTAAACACATATCCTATGAAAGCACAATCAACGGGTTTCGGTCCTATTTTTACTTATTTGGGTTTAGGAACTTGCACTTTTGCCAAACACCACCACACTTTAAAATAATTCAAGTTGGGCTTCCTTCCTTTCCATTAATCATATGGAATGGATTGTGTTATACTATGGGGTACTCGATTTAGTATTCGGTTATCCATAAGAACGACTTCTCCCACAAGTTCTATGGCGAACCGGAACTTATCAATAATGCGTTCATCATCTCCTTTAATGAATAATTCTTTCTTTCTGCAACCCCATTTGATTGGGGTGTGTAAGGGGTGATGAATAATTCCATATTCTAAACATATTTATTCAAAAGGAGATTCATATTCACTACCATTATCACCTCTTATCATTTTGATTTTCTTGTTAAGTTGCGTTTCAACTTCTTTTTTGTATTGCTTGAATGCGTCTATTGCTTCATCTTTACTATTAAGTAAGTAAACATAGTAATATCGAGTACTATCGTCAATAAAAGTTATGAAATACTTCTTTCCACCGCGAGATGGTATTGACTTCATGTCACAAATATCTGTGTGAATTAAGTCTAAGGGATTTGAATTCCTTTCAACTGACTTATAATGATGTTTAACATACTTAGATTCTACACATACTTAAAATTTTGATTTATCATATTCATGGCAATACTTCCAAATTAATCATTTTCCGCAAGGTTTTATAATTGACATGACCCAAACGTATATGCCATAATTCATTTGATTCAAGTAAGTAAGACGAAGCTGAAATTTTATTATTATTTTTAACAACAATTACATTCAGCTTGAAAAGGCCCTTAGTGAGGTAACATTTTCCTACAAACATTTCGTTCTTATTTATTACAAACCTTATCGAAAACAAAAACATATTTAAAACTATTCTTAACAAGAAGTCCAGTAGAGATTAAATTCTTCCTAATCTCGGGAACATGAAGGACGTTGTTCAAAGTCACCACTTTGTCTGAAGTCATTTTGAGAAATATCTTCCCACATCCTTCAATATTGGCCTTTGCAGCATTTCCCATAAAAATTATCTCATCGGGTCTAATAGGAGCATAAGTAGCGAAAGCTTCTCTAACAGCACAAACATGGTGAGTAGCTCCAGAATCAATCCACCACTCTTTAGGATTGCCCGCCAAGTTGCACTCGGAAAGCATGGCACACAACTCATCAACCTCATCATGTTTTTCAATCATGTTTGTTTGACCCTTCTTCTTGTCTTTCTTTGGAGAACGACACTCCGAGATTTGTGTTCGGTTTTTCCACAGTTTAGCAATTTTTACTGAACCGCTTCTTGCTTGGGTTGTATTTCCGTCCAAAAGCCTTCTTCCTCTATTTGTTCTCTTCAACAATATTTGCTCCCATTATTGTTGAGTTTCCACGACCTCTCTTTTCAGTAGCTTTGTTGTCCTATTTGATTCTGAACTGAACAATGAGATCTTCAAGGGACATCTCCTTGCATTTGTGTTTCAAGTAGTTTTTGAAGTCCTTCCACAATAGAGGTAACTTCTCAATCATCACTACTACTTGGAATGCTTCATTGATAACAAGACCTTCAATGAAATTTTTTTTAGTAACAATACTAAGATTACTACTTTCAACATCAATATTAATTTGATTTATACCTTCAGCAAGGAGATCGTGAATAATCACTTGCAATTTCTGGACTTGGGTAATTACGGACTTGCTATCTACCATTTTATAGTCCAAAAACTTTACAGCAACGAACTTCTTCAACCCGACATCTTCGGTTTTGTATTTCTTTTCAAGCGCAATCCACAGTTCTTTTGACGTATTCATGCCACTGTAAACGTTATACAAAGCATCCTGCAACCCGCTTAGAATATAATTCTTGCACAAAAAATCTGAATGCTTCTATGCCTCAATCACGAGAAAGCGTTCAGTTTCTAGAGTCTCATCGGACAGCACATGAACATCTTCCTTGATGGACTTTTGGAGACTTAGAGTAGTCAAATAGAAGAACAACTTTTGCTGCCAGCACTTGAAATCAATCCCGAAATTTTTTTTGGGTTTCTCCGCCGGTGCCAATGCTGCCAGTGTTGTTCGACTCGTTGAGGCATTGGCAATCACCATTGGAACAATTTGGTTCATATTATCATTAGTCATATCTGTAAAAGAATGACACAAACATTAAAATCACGTAGATTTTAATCTCCAATATAGTACAAAACCACAAATGTTACTCTCCAGAAATAGTGAGTACAAATACAGAAAATATATTAAATTCCTTAAGCTTGTTATTAAAATGTATTTGTAAAATAATTTTAGAGAAAATAAAATAACATAAACAGAAATGTAAACGAAATAACAAAAACCAATTCAAGCTCACTGAATTCACAATGTTTCATTAAGGAATTTAATCCCCTCCTAGTACCCAAGGTTACGGATTATTTCCACATTGATAAGCTTGTTAGTAATATGTATTTGTAAAATAATTTTGGAGAAAATAAAATAACGTAAAAAAAATGTAAACGAAATAACAAAAACCAATTCGAGCTTACTGAATTCACAGTGTTTCCTTAAGGAATTTAATCCCCTCCTAGTACCCAAAGTTATGGATTATTTCCTTCCAGGATAAAACGAATTACACACTGGTGTAGTGGTACTTCAAACACCAGTGTTTCAGCGAACACAAAGTTTGGGAGCAAATCGCACTTACTGTTGCTTTGTTTGATGTTAAAAGTATGCAGAAAGAGGAGGAGAAACTCAGAAAATTGTATAGAAATTCTGAGCAGAATAAAGTTGTATTTATAGCCAAAGTTGGGCTGAAATATGAAGAGATGCAACTCTTCAGAATGGCTGTTTATACAAAACGGTCACAACATAAATGCCATTACATAAATGACTATTTACTTAACAATAAATAGGGAAAATAAAGAAGTAAAATTGAAGAGAGTAGTTTAATTTTCAGTTACACAACTGAAAAACGGATTGGAGGATTTAATATTAATATTCTGTTATTAAAATAAATACTTAATAATATTTCTGTTAATATTTTACTATTAACAAATAAATTTGGTCCAAAAAATTTATCAATCAATAATTTGACCAAATCTGAAGTCGAAGCCGAGCCGAGCTAGCGATGACGACGGCGCAAGGTTTGCTTTCTTCTAAACTATTTAAGAGCTAGAAGAAGAACAATTGCTTATATACCCATAAAAACCCTCTTCCTCTTCCAATATGGGACAATATCTCTTTGCCAAGGGGGAAACTTAAAATTTCATTCAAAAATTTTATTTTCTTCCATTTTCCATTCACCATCTTTTAAGTATTTAATATACTTAAATACATAAAACCCAATAATTACCTCATTAATTAGTTTGTTTATAAGAGACAATTGAACTTAATATTCATTTTCTTAACATGGTTATTAATTAGTTTTAAGTACATCCTTATTCTTGATTTAATCAACATTAAAGTCCTATGTTATTTTGTTCATGATCTAACTGTTCGGTCCTAGACGTGCATCGAAGTTTTACAACAATCCTCATATTTAACTGTTGAGTTAGATCCAATATTTTCTTGACATTTCTTTTTAGTTAATTCAGTTTCTTGACATTTCATTTCTCTTTTTTCCTAATATTCGTGTTTGAAGAATGAAAAAAAATTGTCAACAAAGTCTGGCTGCGCCGGGAGAAAACAAAGTCTAGTGGCTTAGTGCTTTAAAACTTAATTTGCTCAAATATGCAATAGCTGCAGTTTCTTTTTTCTGTTGAGATTTTTTTACCGGCCCCTGAACAAAGAAAGGAGCTTTGCTAAGGAGATCATAAATAACCACGAATTAACTAAAACGGTCGCCGTAAAATATGCAGGAAAATATCAAAGGGGAAAAAGAGAAAGATGGTAGGATTTCAGGATGTACGGATGATAAGTAGAGCAGCTATCTAGGGCCCGTTGGTTGACAGAATCCATTTCAGGGGAGCAGCTACTAGTGGGAAGAGTTAGTGACCTTATCAATAAAAATAGGTGATGATGTAACCATAAAACCTTTTTAATTCTTATATTTGTGTGCAACGACAAAGACTATTAGCGCCCAAATCACATGCTGAATAACATCTTTACATTTTCAGAGCTACTTTAAATGACCCTCCTGCTAGATTATAATGAAACTGATATGTAGTGTAGTGCTTCAATTTTGTGTCTAGGTTTGCACTACAAAAGTACGTACGATGTTCAACAATCATCATATATTCTTCCAAAGCTATATATGGAACATGGAAGAAGCCATATGCTACTACTACTAGAAAATGAACATACGTAGGAATAAATAGAACTCCAAACGGTCGAAAATGGCAAAAAAGAAAGGGCATTGGGTAACCCTAATGGAGAAACTGGATATGTATATGTGTACGGGTAAAATCGAAGGCAGAGTATTTCCCAATTCACCGATGAGGAAACTAAGGGGAACTACGGCTCGACATGATTATAATCGAAGCCCAAGGACCCCTTGTATCGAAAGACGGGAGGAATGAAGGATGTATATGAGCTCGGGCACGGTGAAATAGCGGACCCTGACCAAGTATAGTTTCTGGACCTCAGGAAACTCGGAGAACGGTTATGCACACTACAACAAAGTTGATTATTAGTGATGAATTATTTCGTCACCCAAAGTTTATTTTTCGTCACCAAAGAACTTTTGTGACGAAAGTTTTTTTGTCAATCGTTCGTCCTTAAAACACCATCACTAATAGTATACAAAGACAACTTTGTGTTTCGTCGCTAAATAAAATTATATTAACTACGAATTTTTCGTCCCTAAATATATACGTAGTATTTATGACAAACTTATTTGTCACAAAAAATATTTAAAAAATCGTAGTTGATAGTGTAGTTTCGTCACTAAAAAGTGCATTAATGCCAATAAAATTGCCTTGTCACTAACTATTTAGTTTAATTAGTGACAATACAATTTTCTCATTAAAGACTATCTTTTATAGACAAAAAAGTATTTCATCCCTAAATAGATAAATTAGTGACAACTTAGTTTTTTTAAAAAAAATTACTATAATTTTGTAATGGAAAACTATTATTTTGTCGAAAAAAAATATTGCTTTCAATGATAAAATAAAATTACCACTATAATAATCATGATTAATGACAATTACAATTGACATCAATAAAAAGGTGAATCTCGAGTAAACTAATTGGAAATAATATAATAAAACATACAAGATAACAACAAAAATTTGCACCTATGATCATAAAATTAAGAACTATACCATATTACAATAATATCTCTTACAAACTCCTAAAACTAAAACATATAAATAAAGTAAAGTTTATCTAACGCGAAGTCTAATTAAAATACATGAGTATTGATTATAAAAAAAATAAAGTATGTTACTTCTCTAGTATGTTGTTTCTCCAAATGCTAGTGTGTAATAATTTTCATCTTCATGTACCTGAGAATTAAAAAAAAATTATAATTTAATACATACTTGATGATCACATGATTTAGAAAATATATATTTTAAATGTTAATTATAAATCAAATCAAATATTAATTAATAAGAATAATAGAATGAGAAATAAGTACTGATAAAGATACTTACTCCAGTTCTTTTTTGACTGTAACCACATTCAGACTAAGAGATAAAATTTTGAGTTGTTAACCTCTCAAAAATTAGAGAACAATAGACAAAATTTCTTCATACCCTTACAATAAAATTAAAATAAATAAAAACACACTAATACATATATATCATATGCCATATGGAGACACCCAAATTTATAATTCCCTAAATACATATCGAAAGAAAGTAGAGTAGATTATATACCTTGTCTTGAAATGCCCATCATCCCAGATTGGGTCTTCTATGCTATTAAATCAAGAAAAAGTTTTGGAGAATAGACACACACATACAGAGAGATTGAGAAAGAGAGAGAGAAGTAATATATTAATAGTGAAAATGATAACAGATTTTACTTGGGCAAGGATTTGATTGGGGGTTGGAGATCTCATAAAGAGATATAAGGAGGAAAATTAGGGAGAAGTGAAAGTAACGGTAGTAGTCAATTAAAAGAGGGATTTGGGGAAAAGGGAGGGAAATTTGCCGCCACTTTTTTTGTGAACTTTGAAGAAAAATTTGAAACCAAAAAAAGTTGCAAGAAAATTAAGTATTTTATTTTATGGCAAAAAAAATTAAGTATTTTATCAATGATAAAAAAAAAAAATTCACCGTAATAACTATGAAAATATATTGTTGTCAATTTATCTACACTTTGAATATATTGTATTACCATAAGATACCAAAAGATTAAAAAAATTGTTAGCAAGTAGCAATTCATGATTATTATCATATATATCAATAATTAAATTAAATTTCTGTCATTAATTAAAAGTAACAAAAAATATTACTAACGTTGTGGGAAAAAAAATTATTGCTGTCAACTCCTAAAAAAAGGCTAAAGCTAATAAGTGGCTATGTAAAGTCTAAAAATAATCAATATTGAGTTAACATTTATGATAAATAACTTAATATAAGTTGTCATTTTTTGGACAAATGCAAAGGAAGAAATTATAATTAATGATAACTCATTTAGATTATATTTTGTCTTCCACTATTTCATCCGTATTACTTTAAATTTGTATTTCTACCAATTCGTTTATTAATACTATATTGGAACTAATGTTACTAATTAAATGAATATTCATAAATATTAGAGCAATAATGTAACGACCCGACCGGTCGTTTTGAGCTCTAGCGCGTCGCTCAGCAGTCTGGGGCCATGAACAGCTTCATTTCAGGTATTATGACTTGTACGCGTGGTTGGAATTGAATTTCGGGAACTCAGAGTTGATTTGGAAAGAGAATTCTCATTTCGGAAGCTTAAAATTGAATGAATCAACTAGGATTAGAATTTTGAGTAAACTACCTTGGAATCGGGATCTGAAGGTTCCAGCAGGTTCGTATGATGATTTCGGACTTGGGCGTATACCCAGATTGGATTTTGGATGACCCGGGAGCGTTTTGGCGCCTATTGTGAAAGTTGGCATTTTGAAAGAAATTTCATAAGTTTGGCTTGAAGTGCATTTCATTGTTACCGATGTCCGTTTGGGATTCTGAGACTGGGAGTAGCTCCGCATGGTAATTCTGGAGTTGGGAGCGCGATCGGAAGTGAATTTGAAGGTCTGTAGGTCATCTTGGAGCTATTTGGCTAAAGATAGAAAATTGAAGGTTTTTGAGAAGTTTGACCAGAAGTGGACTTTTTGATATCGGGGTCGGAATGCGATTCCGGAAGTTGGAGCAGGTCCACAATGTCAAATATGACTTGCCTGCAAAATTTGGGGTCAATCGAATGGGATTTGATAAGTTTCGGTATCGGATGTGAAAGTTAGAAATTTCAAAGTTCATAAAGATGAATTTTAGCGCGATTCGTGATTTCGACGTTGTTTGATGTGATTTGAAGCCTCGACTAAGTTCGTGATATATTTTCAGACTTGTTGGCACGTTTGGGCGGGGTCCTAAGGGGGCTCAGTGAGTTTTGGGGTAGTTTCGGACCATTTCTACGCCATTTATAACTGCTGATTTTTGGCTACAACAGTGTTCTATGCGATCGCGGTGAATTGGTCGCGATCGCGGTGAGTAGAATGTGAGAAACGGGCCAGTGAATCGCGATCACGGAAAGCCTTTCGCGATCGCGTAGAGTAAATATTCTGCTGCACTAACTCGACTTCGGAGGCTCATATTTCACAATCTATAAGGAATTTTGAGATAATATAAAAGTAAAAGTTGTAGCCCTTTGTGTCTAGTTTCTAGAAATGTAAACCATTTATGATTTGGATTTCTGTACAAAGATATATGTCTGTTACACTAAAGGGTATTCGGGAAGATGAAGAAGAAAGTTGTGTTACACATGGGCTGAATTTGGAAGATTATATCTAGAAATCTATAAGGAATTGGGAAATGACCAACACATAAAAGTTGTATATCTTTTAGTTTAGTTTTCAGAAAATTTAACCATTTGTCATTTGGAGCTGTATGCAAAGAGTTATGACTATTCTACTAGAGGCTGTCCGAAAGGCAGGGAAATTATTCTCCGCGATCGCGAAGCTCTTTCCGCGATCGCGAAGAGTAAATTTTGGGCTGAAAAAATTGTTCTCCACGATCGCGAAGCATTTTCCGCGATCTCGATGAGTAAATACCTGGGCAGAATGGTATTTTAGCGGGTTTAGCTCATTTTTCTTCATTTTTTCAAAGCATGGGCGATTTTTGGAGAGCTTCAAAAAGGGATTTCGTCATCTATGTTAAGGTAAGTTACTCCTACTAATTTCTAAGTTAAATACAAGATTATATCATGGAATTAGACATAAAAATTGTGGGAAAATTGTTATTTTTGGAAGAAAACCTAGAAACTTGATAAATTGGATTTTACCACGAATTTGAGCATGGAATTAGGAGTAAATTATATATTTGAGCTAGTGAAGCTATGGGTAGAGTATATCTTCGAGAAATTTCGGAATCCGGGCACGTGGGCCCGAGGATATTTTGGTCATTTCACTAAGCGGAGTTGGGAATTTGTATAATTTGAATTGTTAACAAGTATTTGAGTATATTCTCATTAGTTTGCCGTTATTGGCTAGTTTCAGAGCATTTTGCAACGATTCGAATCGTCAGGAAGGCTTGGAGGTCGTTTATGGAATTTCGGAGTGAGGTTAGTTTCTTTTCTAACCTCGTAAGAGGGAATTGTTTCCATAGGTGAAATAATTGATTATTTGCTCCTAATTGCGGGGGCTAAGTATGCACGAGGTGATGAGGGTCCGTACGTAGCTACTATTATGCTATTGTCTGAGTAGTTAGGACCCAAAAACATGTTATACTTGGATTATTTATGAACCCATTGATAGCTTTAATTGCTTATATCACCTTGGATTAGTAAAGAAATTTAAAAAGGGATTAAACGTCATTTTTTCCTGAATTGTTAAAAGAGAAATTATTTTATTTGGATAAATATCCCCCGATAAGTTATTAATTGACTGATTGAGCATGTATCTCTATATGTACCTGCGTCGCATGCATGATTCACGAGCAGAGTATGTGTTTATTTATGGAACCGAACGCCTCGGCAGATTAAATAGATGCATCTATAGGCGCGTCGTCGACCCTCGGCAAGTGCACATTTTATTTCTGTTGGAGCGGGCCGTCGACCGCAACATGATTTGCGCATGATATATTGTCGCATGATAATTTTTAAATGTGGAATTGCCCTTCGTGGCTTGATTTAAATTGCTAAGTTAATGAAAAGTAAACCTTGAAAATCCTTTATTATTTGTTAAAGGTGTTTACCTGTTTTCCGGCTTCGTGAGTTAGAACTACTATATAAATTCATGATTTTTCCACATTTTTAGTATATTGTTAATTGACCTCTAGTAATTGTCAAAGTTGACCATCTCGTCTCTACTTCTTCGAGATTAGACGGGATACTCATTGAGTACACGTTGCTTACGTACTCATACTATACTTCTGTGCATTTTTGTTGCATAGGTATATGTAACGCTAGTGGCCTACTAGGCGTAGTAGCGCGGATGATTCTGGGACTAGGTGAGTTTCATTATTCGAGGAGACCCGCAGCTAGTATAGTCCTTTTAAGTATATTGTATTTATTTCTTGTCCACTGTATTTCGGACGGATGTTGTATTTTATTTCCTTATCTGTAGATGCTCATGCACTTGTGACACCGGGTTCTGGGAGGATTTTTGAATTATTCAGTATTAAGTCTTTTATCGACTTTATGTTTATTGTGTAAAAAATTTATTATCTAATAGTTAACGTATAAGAAAAATAATTTCCGCAAATACTAAAACTGGAATTTAATTATGCATTCTTGGTTGACTTGCTTGACATGAGTGTCCGGCGCCACCAAGGCCCTTAGTGGATTTTGGGTCGTGACAAATAATTAAATGATTATTTTATCTATTGTGAATTTTATTTTTGAAAGATAAAAAAGCGAACGGCATTTCGCTAAGAGCTTTTCGCTTTTAATATATTATAGATAATATAGTTAGAGCCCGTTTGGATTTACTGATTATATTGTAAATAACTGATAAGCTTGAAATGCTGAAAAGCTTTTCTATGTGCTGGAACTAATTTTTAAAATAAGTATTTATGTATTTGGATAGAAGTGCTGAAACTGATAATAAGCAATTGATATGTTTGATAAAAGTGTTGATAAGTTATTCTTTTGTTAAAATGACTAGACACCATTAAGTTCTTTTCCAAAAGATTATAAATTACAAAATTTCTTTGTAAAGAAAAGAATTAACAACGAATACAGAACGAAGAAAGTCGGAAAATTTATTTTTGGAAAAAGTATTTTGTGAATTAGAAAATATTATTAAGGATAAACTAGTAAAAGTGTTGGTCAAACTAAAAGTGCTTATAAGCTGAAAAGCCATAAGTTGGGGGTGACCAAGTTATGGCTTATGGCTGATTTTAGCTTATAAACAATTGGCTTATAAGCACTTAAGGTGTTCACCAAATGTGTAGATAAGCCAAATGTGTTTTTAAGCCAGTTTGACCAACTTATAAGCTTAGCCAAACACCCTCTTAGTCACCAAGCTTTTTCACCGCTAAAATATAACTAATTTTAGACAAATAATGATTTTTACTAGTTGCCAACAATATTAGAGATGAAACTAGTCTGTCACCAATAACTTTAAATATTGTGACTAATGTTACTAAATAAATAGCGGCAATCCATCTTTTTGATGGAAAACTTGAGTAGACAAAACTATCGCTACGAAATTTTTGTTTTTACACTAAATGTATGAGCGTGTGTATTTAAGTACGACTTAAATTTTTGTTCCAAAAAGTCATTAGTGATGAACTTTTTATACTCCCTCCGTTTCAATTTATGTGAACCCATTTGACTGGGCACGGAGTTTAAGAAAAGAGAGAAGACTTTTGATCTTGTGGTGTAAAATGAGGCACCTTTATTTTGTGTGGCTATAAATCATTGCATAAAGGTAAATTGTTTTCAAATAAGGAAAGGGGTCATTCTTTTTGGCACGGACTAAAAAGGAAATAGGTTCACATAAATTGAAACGGAGGGAGTAGTACCTAATAATTTTATAGGTAAAGTAGAGATGATTATTAGTGACAAAAACTAAGGTTGCAAAAAATAGGCGTAATGGTTTGCTGTCCACTTAAACTTGTCGGACTTTTGAAAGCCGATACACGAACTTTGAATTTTTCCATTTGAACACTCAAACTTGAAAAAATGAGTACTAATAAACACATCTACCCAGTTGCGCTGATATGTACAATACATCATGCTAAGCTATTTATTACTTGCCATGTGTTATTTGTGGGTTCCATTTTAAATACAAAATAATAATAAAAAGTTACAAATACAAAAAAGAAAAAGAAAAAAAACGCCTGAAACATAAGTAATTTTATTAATACCATTTTGGACAAGCGAAAAAAAAAACGCCCACTTCATTTTCGCCTCGCCCAAATCCCTCTCTTCGCTGAATTAGGGTTTTCTATTTAATCCATCAATTTTGCAGAATTCAATCGATCATGTCATGTCATACGAGAAGCGGTTTAGCTAGGTGGTTCGGTACGAGCGTTGCGTCGGCATTTTTCACATCTTTAGAACGATGCTCGTGTGTGAATCTCTACGCCTCCGAATCCGACGACGAGGATGAGGAAGAAGCTAAAGATCGCCCTCTCATGGTCTGCACGCTACCTTCTCACCTCGATTATTTCCCCCTGCAACCAATCCTACCTCCGTTGATAAACTCCCTGTTTAATTCTACTTTACTTGAAATGGGATCATGCAGCAACTGTCATAGTAGTCCTATGGTTCCAACAGAGTGGATTTACTCTGGTATAAGCTGTAACATTGTTAGTAGACATTGATTTTTTCTTTGATAGGGTTGTATAAGATGTGTTGTTTGTTGACAGTCTTGTTACAAGGTCAAACAATAGAGTCACTTATTGTATGGATTTTGCTTTTCCTTCACCTCGTCGTATTGAAAGCTATGGTGACGGAGAATGGCATACATAGTCTTGTTACAAGGTCAAACAATAGAGTCACTTATATTTTATTTTAATTTTAATCTTTTAAGTAAAAATAATACTATTCACGCGCATTGGCAGCGTGTTTTGCACACAGTTTAGCCATGTCAGCTGAAGTGCTTCCGCATAGGCATGGTCAAAAGTCAAAAGTGTTTAGTACTCATTTTTTCAAGTTTGAGTGTTCAAATGGAAAAATTCAAAGTTCGTGTAACGGTTTTCAAAAGTTTTACAAGTATAAGTGGCCAGGAAGTCATTACGTCCAAAAACTATAAAACTTTTAGTGACGAAACTAGTTCGTAGCGAAAATATAAGCCAATTTTAAGACGACCAATTATTTGTCACCAATTATCTACAACATTAGTGACGAAACTAATTTGTCACCAATAATATTAATTTTGTGGCTAATACTAATCAATATTTGGCGCCAATTCATTTTTTTTGCGGGAAACTTTAGTAGACAAAAAGTTTGCTACGAAATTTATGTTTTGTCACTAAAAATATGTGCCTTATGTATTTAAGTACGAAATATAAAATTTGTCACAGAAAATGGATAATTAGTGATAAATTTTTTATTGTAGCTAATAGTTTCGTGGTTAAAAATCACATTTGTTGTAGTGCGCATGACGAGTAGGGGGACGTAATATTCGCCCTCAACTGGATATTACGGCACTAATCCCATTCGATATCAACCGTGGATCGACATTGATGTTCTATACTTCAATACCACAGGGGGGGGGGGGCGGTGATTTGTGTGATGCACAATTTTTCGTTTAACCTGATTATAGAAGGACTTGGTTCTTCTATGGGTTCCAACCACTACAGTTGCGGAATAATACATATAGAAATTAAAGAACACATAGAATTTACGTGAAAAACACCTGGCTCAAAAGGTGAAAAAACCACGACCTACCTTCCAATAGGATGTCACGACCCGGATTTTCCACCATCGGAATCGTGATGGCGCCTATTCGTGGTAGCTAGGCAAGCCAACTCAATTACCTTTCCCTTTGTTAAGCAATTATTTCAACAGTTTATAGCATCAATAAAGAACATGAAATTTAATAAGAACAATAGCGAAAGTCTGATTTATAAATACAAATCAAAATACGGAATAGTCAATAATAGCCTCTACCCATGATTTGGAGTCACAGTACTCACGAACTACTAAGAATATTCTAAATACAATGGTCTGAAAGAAATATATAAGTTGTCCGTCTCGAAAACAATGAGGCAACAGTCTAAAAGAGAACATAAAGAAGAGACGCCGGGCCTGCGGACGCCTGCAAGGCTACCTCAGTCTCGTGAAAATGAAAACCTGCTCCCGCACTAATGCTGTTGTTGCTCCTCAAAACCTGGACCTATGCAAAAAGATGTACAGAAGTGTAGCATCAGCACAACCGACCCCATGTGCTGGTAAGTGTCTAGCCTAACCCCAGCGAAGTAGTGACGAGGCTAGACTGGACACAACATAAACCTGTGCAGTTATAAATATACAGCGGCATATCGCATACAAGGCAATTAACAATATGGGAGGGGGAAACATGCTATGCGGAGATACAATATCAACAGTAATCCCAAATAACAAACTAGAACAGCTTAGATTCACAATGAACAAGGAATCAATACTCAATACAAACACATGGTATCAGTAACTGTTGCGGCGTGCAACCCACTCAACAATTATCACTGTTGCGGCGTACAACCCGCTCCACAAATATCACTGTTGCGGCGTGCAACTCGACCCATAAATACCACTGTTGCGGCGTGCAACCCGACCCATAAATACCACTGTTGCGGCGTGCAACCCGACCCATACCATTTATCAGGTATCACTGTTGCGACGCGCAACACGATCCTCAATATTATTGTTGCGGCGTGCAACTCGCTCCTCAATACCATTTAACAGTCTGACTCCTCAAACAATAGTCACAATTAAGGGACATAACAATAAGCAAACATTTGACAAAAATCCCGGCAAGGGAAAGAATCCAACAAGTTCAACCAAACGTCCCGACAAGGGAATAATCAACAACGCTTTCTTTTTCTTACTTTTCTTATCTTATAATTCACTCTACCATTTTGAGCCAACGCTCCAAAGAATCCAGTCATTTCATATACTTTCAATATTCGTATCACAATTCGAGCCAATGCTCCCAGGAATCAAATAATCATTTTACCGTTCACATGTTATTCACAACATATAGAAATTCTCCAATAAACACAGAGTTCACAACCAAGTCATGGTAATCACATTATAAGGACTGACGGTCATGCTAGACACCGATGTATAGATACTCGTCACCATGCCTATACATCGTACTCGATCAAATAACAATTAGCAACAAGACTCAACTCCTATTCCCTCAAACTAGGGTTAAACCAAACACTTATCTCAAAGCCTTGAAATCCACTTAATCATCAACTATCGCTTTACCTCGCGGTTCTACCTCCAATTCACTCGAATCTAATCATAAATTGTTCAATTACTTTAATAAACACTATATGAATCAATTTGAATGCATAAAAATAATTTTTCCAAGTTTTTTCCAAAAATTCCAAAAATACCCCTGGGCCCACGTGGTCAAAACCCGAGGTTCGAACCAAAACCCGATTACCCATTCCCCCACAAACTCACATATGTAATTTGTTTTGAAATCGGACCTCAAATCGAGGTCCAACTCCCCAATTTATAGAAAACCTAGGTTCTACCCAAAAACCCCAATTTTACCCATGAAAATCCTTGATTTCAAGTGGAAAACATGTTTAATGATGTTAAAGATTGAAAGAATCGAATAAAAATCAACTTACAAGTGATTTGGGATGAAGTTTGCTCTTGAAAAATCTCCTATGGTGTTTGGGTTTTGAAAGAATGGTGAAAAGTGATGAAAATTCGACTAAGTATAAAATTTACTGGGCAGCAGTTATGGGAATTGCGAACCTAGGTTCGCATTTGCGAACAAAACAGTCTTGGGATTTGCGGCATCTGGGATCGCATTTGCGAACTCAGGTCTGGCTGCCAAGGTTCGCATTTGCGAACGTTATATCGCATTTGCGATCAGGGCCATTTCGCTTTTGCGAGCAAGGGCGTCGCATTTGCGACTACAACCCATTATCCCAGACTTCGCATTTGCGATCTTGCCCGGCTTTCCCTTTCTTCGCATTTGTGATGGGAATTCGCATTTGCGAGCCTCGCATTTGCGAGAATTCCTTTGCAAATGCGATGCTAACAAACCTGACCTGCAATTATTTTTCTCAAAGTTCAAAATGCAACTCGACACCTATCCGAAACTCATCCGAGCCCTCAGGGCTCCAAACCAAATCTGTACACAACCTCAAAAATATCCTACGGACTTACTCGTGCGATCAAATCGCCCAAATAACATCAAAATCATCAAATCAAGCCCCAAATTCATCATTTTTCATTATAACTTCATAAACTTCAAACTTTAGATATTTAGGTCCGAAACACGTCAAATGACGTCCGATTTTGACCAAACTTTACAGAAAGCGCTTAACACATAATTAAGACTAGTATCGGGCGTCGGAACCAAAATACGAGTCTGATACCATAGTCTTTTAATCAATTTTCATTTCCATTTTCCTTAATAATTTCAGAAAAAACAATTTAACAGAAAAATTCTTTTACTCGGGTTCTAGACCTCGGATTTCGACTCCGGGCACATGCCCGAGTCCCATATTCTTCTACGGACCCTCCGGGATCGTCAAATCACGTGTCCGGGTCCGTTTACCAAAAATGTTGACCGAAGTCAACTTTAATCATATTAATATCAAAATTCTTCAAATTTTTTACAGATTTTACATATTTCAACATAAAAATTTTCTGGCTACGCGCCCGGACTATGCACGCAAATCGAGACAAGTATAAATGAGGTTTTCAAGGCCTCAGAAGCACGGAACGAATGAGGAAACAGGTGATGACCCTTTGGGTCGTCGCATAGGATTTTCCCACACTCTCCACTAAAATCACTGAGCTAAAAACTGCATTTACAAAAAACTCTTTTGTAATCCTAGGATTAACTCTAATCCCGTTGTAGCACACAGTCTCAACTGTTGCGACAACTTCAAGTTAACTCTAACTTGAAAACTCTAAGTACCAAATACAATTGCTTTTAAATAAGTTGCACTATAACATTTTATGCCTACAGCCACACTAATTTAGGCAACGCTTAAAAAGTATTGTCAAAAGTATTTGTAGGAACACTTTTTAGGCATGGCCTTTGAGTATAGTCTTCGGCCACGGATTTTAAGGTAACACTTCTAAAGCGTTCCTTTAAAGATAACATTTTTTAAGTATTACCTAAATATAAAATTTTTGGCTACGCTTCTTAGGTGTATTGCTACGTTTTTAAAAAGTTGTTATATTATCATATTAAATGTAACACTTTACAAGCGTACCCTAAAAATTCCTTATAAAATCTTTCCCACCAAAATTACACTTATTAAAATATTTTCCCCAATTCTCATAGTGCCAAAGACGTTCAGTAAGTGATTAAGCCATTATAAGAAAAGGTCTAAAAATTTCTTTAATAAAATTTCACTCAAAATTTCGCCCCAAATATTAGAATTAATGAAAATATTTCCCCCCAAATACAATAAGACAATGAAATCATCGTCCTTTCCCCAATTCTTTTTTCTCTCTAAAGCTTTACGTTAATTGCTTCCATAACCTAATTCATTCCTTTCAACTCTCTGCTGCATCTGTTTCACATTACTCTCACCCATATATTCCAAATCTCCATCCCTTTCTCTATTGGTAAGTATTTCTTTGCTCAAAACTTTTTTATTTTTTTTAATTTTTAGTTTTGTTCTTATACTTTAAGATTTAATTTTTCTAGTTTCATATTAATGGGGATGAAAAATAATCTTTTATTGTGTACAACATCTGAGTATCTCGGTACAATCTTTGTTTTATATTCAAAGTTTTGAACTGTCTATAATTTCAGATTCTTGGGCTAAAAAGAAGTAATTTTGTTTTGTTTAATTTTTGGGTATGCTTCGTTAATTGGGGTTTTCGTTTGCGCTAATTTGGCTTTTGGGTAACTGTAGATTTATTGATATGTAGTGTTTTGGACCTTTATTTGTCTGTTTTGTGTTTTTTTTTGTTGAATAGACTAATTTGGGTTCTGGGTAAGTGTATTTCGTTGGTTTTCTTGTGATTAATGTTTGTGGGTTCTTTAAGATAGACTTTTTATTGATGGTTTTTTTTCCTTTAGATTTGTAGACATTTTAGTACTCTTTTGGACCTTTATTTTGTTTGCTTCATTTGTGTTTTCTGTTAATTGTTTGTGGAGTTTTACTTTAGGCTTGAAATCCCAACTAAATTGTTCTCCGAAGCATTACGTCAAACACTCAATTCCTTAGAAGAAAACACACTGCCTCGCTTGTTGTTGTCACTGGTGGTAGCTGGAATTACTTGTTGCAACAGTTTAGGATCATTTAGAGTTTATGAGTTTATATCAACACCCTCCTCATCTGCTAGGATTTCAAATCCATTTGGACTGGCGGCAGTTTGTAGAGCATTTAGTCGATCACCTGAACCCTTCTTCTTTTGCTGCTGTGTCTTCGCACCTGTAGGTGTGTTCTGCTTGGTATAAGCATTCCTTAGGATTTAGACAAAGTAACCAAGCCAAATTATATCATTTTGACTCATATATGTTATATAGAGTCTATGTAGCCTGGCAGCAAACAAAAGAAAACACCTTTTACTGTAATAACAGGAGTTTAATAACTGCAGATTGTTCAAGAATTACAGTCTTGAATTTTGGCAATCATTCGTGCTCGTTACAGTTAAATGGTATACATAAGCTTTTCTAGAAGACGCTTCACTAACCTGCTTTGCTTGCATAAGTGGAGAATGGCAGGTAGCGACAGCTCGCTGAACAACTTCAGAAGGAGTGTTGAGTACATCTAACAACTTCTCCACACACCAGACTTTAAAACCTCACCGATAGATATAACACCTGCTGGTTTTTCAACATCTTTAATCACTGCCTCAACCCCTGTAGCAGCATCATTATCCAAAGCACCAAGACCTTCAAGTTGCACGGCAGAAACTTTAAAATCTGCTGGTTTTGGTTACTTCAAGTACATTATGTCCTTGTTCTCCATGCCTTCCAAAGTGGAAAAAGTACTAGAGAAGCTGAGAAAGGATTTCTTATGGAAAGGAGACACACAAAGATTCAAACTTCTCCTTAATGGATCTCATACCCTGCTAAATTCCTCGCCATATCGAAAACTTTCAAGACCATTTCTCTGAATACCCATACATTTGACCATTTACTTTAGGACATTTTAAGATCTTAATTCCCTTCAGCATTCGTTTAGGATGTAGCATCCTTAAAGGTGAAGTTTCACATGCAAAATTTAGATCCAACTTTAGTTGATTACCTTCTTCATACATTAAGGTATCACAACTTTGATGATGAATAAATAGCTACTTGATTAAAAGAAAGTGCCAGTAATTTTTACCATGTACCTTAATAGTTGTTGGTGCACAGTGTGTGTAACCTTCAATAGTTCTCAACCATGTCATGTTTCAGTCCATTGAACTGCATATATGTTAATCAAAATTGACAAATGTTAGTTATAAGTCTAGTACTGCTTACTAGTTAAAAAAAAATGGTTGATATACTTCTCATACTGTTCTTGAACGTGCATTATGTGCATTTTGTACGATTATCTCCACACTTATTTTCCAATACTTTTTTATGGAGAATCTGTAGATACTTTTAGTATTGTGTTCGGCTTTGGGTTCCTGAACTGTTCTATGGTGTTTATGTGTAAGCAAAAAATTGGTATATCCCTAAGCGACGAATGTGGGAATATGTATATATATATATAAAAAAAATCTTATTGTGTGTGTGTGTGAGTGTGTTGTTTTGCATAGTCCAAGTTCTTAATTCCAGCTGAAGGAGAGAAGTGGGTAATGACCGGTCTTCGTGATACTTGGAAGAGACACAAGAGGAATATCAAGAAGAAATATTTTGATAAAAATGCTACTATTGAACAAATGCTACAAAATTGTCCCAATGAGATACCTGAAGTTCAATTCCATCAATTGATTGAGTATTGGGGTGACGAAGATGTCCAAATAAGATTAAACCGTGCATTTCTACATTTTTTACCTATTGTTGCAGTATATATTTTTTTCCTTTTTGATTTATTAATTAATATGCTTCATTTGTTGTTAGGCTATGAGCTAATTGAATTCTTAAAACAGGAAAAATTAAAAGTGGAGGCATCAAATTGGATCTATTAATTTTGCAAGAGTGCGTGTGTGTACATATATATATATATATATAATCTTATTGTGTGTGTGTGTGAGTGTGTTGTTTTGCATAGTACAAGTTCTTAATTCCAGCTGAAGGAGAGAAGTGTGTAATAACAGCTCTTCGTGATGCTTGGAAGAGACACAAGAGGAATATCAAGAAGAAATATTTTGATAAAAATGCTACAAAATCGTCCCAATGAGATACCTGAAATTCAGTTCCATCAATTGATTTTGTGTGTGTATGTGTGTGTGTGTTGTTTTGCACAGTCCAAGTNATATATATATATATATATATATATATATATATATATATATATATATATATATATATATTGCGTGTGTGTGTGTGTGTTGTTTTGCACAGTTCAAGTTCTTAATTCCAGCTGAAGGAGAGAAGTGGGTAACGACCGGTCTTCGTGATGCTTGGAAGAGACACAAGAGGAATATCAAGAAGAAATATTTTGATAAAAATGCTACTATTGAACAAATGCTACAAAATCGTCCCAATGAGATACCTGAAGTTCAGTTCCATCAATTGATTGAGTATTGGGGTGACGAAGATGTCCAAATAAGATTAAACCGTGCATTTCTACATTTTTTACCTATTGTTGCAGTATATATTTTTTTTCCTTTTTGATTTATTAATTAATATGCTTCATTTGTTGTTAGGCTATGTGCTAATTGAATTCTGAAAACAGGAAAAAATAAAAGTGGAGGCATCGAAATGGACCTATTAATTTTGCAAGAGTGCGTGTGGCATTGGTAATATTTAGTCGACACTTTGTAATCTTACTTTTATTTCTTTTTGTACTTTGTCGGAATAAAGTGCTATCTTTTTTATATCTTCTTTAATGTAATTTGTAGCGCGCAACCAAAGAGAACAACGAGGAACCATCAAAGTCTGAAATATTTATTACAACTCGTACAAAGAAAGGGAAGGAAGTTCATACATATACTCAAATTGCAATAGTAAGTCATGCTGCAAGTTAAGTCTTGTTATTGTATTTTTTATTTTTAATGAATGTGTTTCTTTAACTGAAGAAAGTCCATACACATATCTGTAGTTTCTTTTGGATAGGAGTCCTTAACTCCTCCACTGGTACTACTCATCACATGTGTAAATGGAAGTGATGAAACTATTCTTACATAATTTGCTAATACTTCCTTAAAATGATCCAAGTCAAATGTCTCAAAAAACTCACTGAAAACAAACACCAAAAAGAAATATAAAACATACGTTAAGAAATCAAAAACATCCCAGAATTGCATAAAAATCTAACTTAGACCAAACATAATGTCACTCTATGGAAATAATCAGTTTTCTACCAAATAATTGAAGTTTTTTTAAAGCCTGAGCTTTACTGAAAAAGATGGACTCTTTTTCTTGGGAGAAAGTAACAGAGACTGAAGTCCTGAAGAAGAAAGTGAATTTATTATTTGAGATGGCACTGCTATGTAACATTGATGCTTCTTCTTGTTGCTCTTTGACACTACCATTTTAACAATGAAAACAAAGCTTTTTTCCCCTTTAAATATGTGTAAGTTGTTGGTGTGTTTAACTTCTGTTTGTTTGAAACTTCATATTAAATTGGTTACGATCCTTGTCGCTGAAAAGTCAATATACTTTACTTTGATGAAGTATACATATTTGAGCAATATATATATATATATATATATATATATATAAGTTGGAATCAAAATTAGCTAAGATTATGTTTGTTCTTTTAGCATTGATATATATTCTCCAGGCATTGATGAGATGGTTGTAAAATGTAAGCAAAGTTTGTACGTGTTGTTCATTTCAAAGACTTTTATTTTCTTTCACACATGGCTGCATCAATGCCAAGAACTATGGAGATGGGAATCAAAGACTGCTTGGGGCTAACAAGACACTGATTCTAAGATGAAATGACTGTGTGATACAATCTATATCGAGGTTTGTTATATTTTTGATATGATGGAACACCGCATAATGACATTAGAACCTTATCAAGTCATAAAATTAAAGGCCTAAATAGTAGGGTTTTTGGCTAAATTTTGTGGTCTGCTTTTCATTAAGTTCTCTCTAGTAATTACCAGTAAACAAACTTGATTTTTGAGTTGTAAACTTGTATGGGTGGATAACAGTTTGCCACATTGCTAACACATTAATTAGGCTCAATTTCCATTGACATGTAACTTCTTGTTCAACTTATATATGTTGATATTCTCTCTCTAGTGTGTGCCAGAGAATAACCTCGGACCAAATGATACTTTGTATATATACTTCGTTTTCAAAAATCCTTGTTGAGATTGTGTCACGACCCGAATTTCCCATCCTCGAGAGTCGTGATGACGCCTACTAATAGGAGCTAGGCAAGCCAACTTAATTTACTTCTTTTAGCAATTATCATCCATTTAATGAAAATAAAACATAATATGATAAAGCGGAAGTCTCAAATATAATTAACCGAAAGAAATGCGAAAGTTTAACAACATCCTCTACCCAAGACTGGTGTCACAATACTCACGAGTGTCTAGAGAATACTAAATACAAGGTTTGAATGAAACATAAAACTGTCTGCTTTGGTACAAATGATAACAAACTGAATAAAATAGAAAGGGACTCCGGGCCTGCGGACGTTAGCAAGGCTACCTCGAATGTCCTTGGACTGAAAGCTCGCTCCCAGAATGCTACTGCTACTCAAATACTGCTCCAACACCTGGATCTGTGCAAAAAGATGCACAGAGTGTAGCATCAGCACAACCGACCCCATGTGCTGGTAAGTGTCTGGCCTAACTCCGGCGAGGTAGTGAAGAGGCTAGGACCAGACTCCAGATAAACCTGTGCAATTATATAAGATATGCAGCAAAGACATAACAGGAAATAACAAGTAAAACTGGGGAGGGGAAATCATGCTCTGGGGTAGCAAATAAAATAAAGTATCAGGGGTAAAAGAGTAAACAATTACAATTCAGCTTCTAACACAGAATAAAGGAAATAAGACCACTTTCATATCCAACTCATCTTGTTGCAGGCGTGCAACCCGATCAAATTTCATCATGACTCGCGGTAGGCGTACCACTCGCTCCCATTTCAATATGTCATGTGTAGTAAGCATACCACTCGCTCCCATTTCAATATATAATGTGTGGTAGGCGTACCACTCGCTCCCATTTCAATATGTAATGTGTGGTAGGCGTATCACTCGCTCCCATTTCAATATGTAATATGGGGTAGGCGTACCACTCGCTCCCATTTCAGTGTATAATGTGTGGTAGGCGTACCACTCACTCCCATTTCAATATGTAATGTGTGGTAGGCGTACCACTCGCTCCCATTTCAATGTGTAATGTGTGGTAGGCGTACCACTCGCTCCCATTTCAATGTGTGGTAGGCGTACCACTCGCTCCCATTTCAATGTGTAATGTGTGGTAGGTGTACCACTCGCTACCATTTCAGTATAATGTGTGGTAGGCGCACCACTTGCTCCCATTTCTTTCAACACAATACATAATATAGTCCCGGCAAGGGAAAAAGATAATATAATGGTTTCCCGGGAAGGGAACAAGAATAATAAATCCACTATTCCGGCAAGGGAGATCCAGCTATAACCAATCCTATGCAATTTCTACATAGTATAGTTAAAACCAATACTCAGTATCAAGTCTCAGCAACCAAGTCTTTTATAGAGTCAATTAAGCATACATAATTATCAATTTAAGACCCCCGGTCGTGCTTGACACCAACATATGGATACTCATCACCATTCCCATACGTCGTACTCAACACGTAACAAGTAGACATTATGACTCAACTCCTAATCCCTCAAGCTAAGGTTAGACCGAACACTTACCTCAACTTTCACGGCTAAATTAGTCCACAACGACCGCCTTCCCTCTCGAATTCGGCTCCAACTCAATCAAATCTATGAAATAACGACTTTATAATATCAATAATAGCTAAACAAATCAAACTCAATGCCTAAATATAGATTCCCAACCTTTCTTCCAAAAATTCCAAAATCGCCCACGGGCCCGCTTGGTCAAAACATGAGGTTCGAACAAATTCCATATCACCCATCCCCGCACGAACCCGGATATATAATTTTTTTTCAAATTCGACCCCAAAACGAGGTCGAAATCAAAGAAAATTAAAAAGCCCTAACTCTACCCATTTTCCCCAATTTCAACCCTAGATAAAATGATTTGGGCCTAAGAATTTGATAAATGATGAAGCAAAATGAAGGAAACAAGTTAAATAATACTTACCTAAGAAGCTTTGGTGAAAAAGATCCCTAGAAATCGCCTAAGGGCTGTGGAGAAGATGAGTTTGTGTGTTTTTGGGTGAAAAATCCCGTTAATATTGTGTTTGGGTATTTAAAATCACTGGACAAAATTTCCCTTCGCGTTCGCGGGAAGGGGATCGCATTCGCGAAGGGTTACCAGAAAGGGCATCGCGAACGAGGACGGTAAGATGCGAACGCGTAGAAGGAAAAGGGCTGGGGTCCTGGGATTGGTCTACGCGAACGCGTGGACCCTAACGCGAACGCGGGGAAGGAAACAGCAAAGCTTCGCGATCACGGTAGTATGCACACGAACGCGAAGAAGAAAGTGATGTTGGGCCCTCATGGTCAATAACCTTACGCGATCACGAGGACCCGAACGCGAACGCGAAGAAGAAAGGACACAAAGCTACGCGAACGCGAGGGAGAGAGTGCGATCGCGAAGAAGGAAATCCCTGAGCAAAAATATCAAATTTTTCTAAAACTTTCTACTAAATTCAAAACACCCCGAACTACCTCCGAAACACTCCCGAGCCCTCGGGGCTCCTAAACAAACACACACACTAACTCAACAACCTCATACAAACTCAACTGTTTGATCAAATCGCCAAAATAACATCAAGAACGAGGAATCAAACCTCAAAATCATCACTTTTTCATCAAACTTCATAAACTTTCATTTTAGAACTTTACGTTCGAAACACGTCAAACGACATCCGATTTTAACCAAATTTCACAGAAAGCACTTAAACCACATATAAGACCTGTACCAGGCGTCGGAACTAAAATACGGGCCCGATACCAACACTATCTAATCCATTTTCATTTCAAATTTCCATATTAATTTCAGAAAAATAATTTCTCTTAAAAATTTATTTCTCGGGCTCGTGACCTCGGATTCCGATTTCGGACAAATGCCTGAGTCCTATATTTTTCTACGGACCCCCCGGGACCGTCCATCATATTTAAGCTTTTCGGCTACGCGCCTTGACTGCGGAAGCAAATCGAGGCTACTAAAAATGGGTTTTTTTTCAAGGCCTCGGAAGCACGAAATGAATGAGAAAAACAGGTGATGACCCTTTGGGTCATCACATTCTCCACCTCTAAAACAACTGTTCGTCCTCGAATGGACAAAAGAAAGAAGTACCTGAGTCGGGAAATAGATGAGGATAACGGCTCCGCATATCAGACTCGGACTCCCTGGTCGATGCCTCAAGAAGCTGACCTCTCCACTGAACACACACTGAAGGAAAACTCTTCGACCTCAACTGTCGAACCTGCCGGTCTAGAATAGCTACCACCTCCTCCTCGTAAGACAGATCCTTGTCCAACTGGAAAGTGCTGAAATCTAACACATGGGCTGGATCGCCGTGATACCTCCGAAGCATGGACACATGAAAACCTGGATGCACGGCTGACAAGCTAGGCGGCAAGGCAAGTCTATAAGCCATCTCTCCCACACGATCAAAGATCTCAAATGGACCAATGAACCTAGGGCTAAGCTTGTCCTTCTTCCCAAATCTCATCACGCCCTTCATAGGCGACACCCGGAGCAAGACCCGCTCACCAACCATGAAAGCTACATCCCGAACCTTACTATCTGCATAACTTTTTTGTCGCGACTGAGCCGAACGAAGCCTTTCCTAAATGATCTTGACCTTATCCAAGGCCTCCTGAACTAAATCTGTATCCAATAACCGAGCCTCTCCCGGCTCAAACCATCCAACTGGAGACCGACATTGCCCACCATACAACACCTCATATGGAGCCATCTGAACGCTGGACCGGTAATTGTTGTTGTAGGCAAACTCCGCTAAAGGCAAGAACTGATCCCACAAACCTTCAAAGTCGATAACACAAGCCCAGAGAATATCCTCCAAAATTCGAATAGTCCGCTCGGATTGACCGTCCGTCTGAGGATGAAACGTTGTGATCAACTCAACCCGTGTGCCCAAATCTCGCTGAACCGTACCCCAGAAATGCAAGGTAAACTGCGTACCCTGGTTCGAGATGATAGATACCGGCACATCATGAAGGCGAACAATCTCCCGGATATAAATCTCAACTAACCTCTCGGATGAATAGGAGACTGCTACAGGAATGAAATGTGCTGACTTGGTCAGCCTATCAACAATAACCTATATCGCATCGAACTTCTTCCGTGTCAACGGAAGTCCGGTAACGAAATCCATGGTAATCTTCTCCCACGTCCACTCGGGAAGCTCAATTCTCTGAAACAAACCACCAGGCCTCTGATGCTCATACTTAACCTGCTGACAGTCCAAACAACGAGCCATATATGCTACAATACCTTCTTTATCCTACGCCACCAATAATGCTGCCACAAGTCCTGATACATCTTCACAGCGTCCGGGAGAATAGAATATCGGGAACTATGGGCCTCCGCTAAAATCAACTCTCGAATCCCATCGACATTGGGCACACAAACTCGCCCCTGCAATCTTAAAACACCATCATCATCTAAGGTCACCCTCTTGGAACCTCCATGTTGCACCGTGTCTCTCAGGGCACACAAATGGGGATCATCAAGCTGCCGATCACGGATACGCTCCAATAACGAAGAATGAGTAACCGTGCAAGCTAACAATCTTCTAGGCTAAAAAATATCCAATCTCACGAATCGATTGGCTAAGGCCTGAACGTCTAAAGCAAGCGGTCTCTGGCTGACCGAAATATAAGCAAGACTACCCATGTTGGCTGACTTTCTACTCAATGAATCGGCCATCACATTGGTCTTCCCCGGGTGGTACAAGATAGTAACATCATAATCTTTCACACAACTCCAACCACCTCCTCTGCCTCAATTTAACTCCTTTTGCTTGAACAAGTACTGAAAACTCTTGTGATCAGTCTACTCCTCACATGTCACACCATATAGGTAATGCCTCCAAATCTTCAAAGCATGAACAACGACTGCCAATTCTAGATCATGAACCAGATAATTCTTCTCGTGGATCTTCAACTGCCTCGAAGCATAGGCAATGACTCTGTCATCCTGCATCAATATTGCGCCAAGACCAATACGGGAAGCATCACAATAGACTGTATAAGGCCCTGAACATGTGGGCAAAACCAATACCGGTGCTGTATTTAGAGCTGTCTTAAGCTTCTGAAAGCTCGCCTCACACTCATCGGACCATCTAAACTGGGCACCCTTCTGGGTCAATCTAGTCATCGGGGCTGCAATGGATGAAAACCCCTCAATGAACCGACGGTAGTAGCCTGCTAACCCCAAGAAACTCCAAATCTTTGTAGCTGATGCTGGTCGAGGCCAGTTCTTGACTGCCTCAATCTTTTTCAGGTCCACCTGAATACCCTCTGCTGATACAACGTGACACAGAAATGCAACCAGAACTCACACTTCAAAAACTTAGCGTATAACTGACTATCCTCCCGTGTCTGAAGAACCACTATGAGGTGCTGCTCGTGCTCCTCCTGGCTGCGGGAGTATATCAGAATATCATCAATGTAAACTATCACGAACAAGTCCAAATAAGGCATGAACACTCGGTTCATCAACTCCATGAATGCTGCTGGGGCATTGGTGAACCCAAATGACATGACCAAAAACTCATAATGCCCATACCGAGTGCGGAATGCTTTCTTAGGGACATCGGATACCCTAATTCTCAACTGGTGGTAGCCAGATCTCGAGTCTATCTTTGAAAACACCTTTTCACCCTGAAGTTGGTCGAACAAATCATCAATCCTCGGCAGTGGATACTTGTTTTTTATCGTCACTTTGTTTAATTGCCAGTAATCAATGCACATCCTCATCGAACCATCTTTTTTCTTCACAAATAACACTGGCGCACCCCAAGGCGAAATGCTAGATCTAATGAAACCCTTCTTAAGTAAATCCTGCAACTGATCCTTTAACTCTTTCAACTCTGGCGGGGCCATGCGATATGGCAGAATGGAAATGGGCTGAGTGCCCGGAGCCAGATCAATAAAAAAATCAATATCCCTGTCGAGTGGTATACTCGGCAGGTCTGAAGGGAAAACCTCGGGGAACTCCCGAACAATAAGAACATAATCAATAGAAGGAACCTCTGCGCTGGAATTACGAACATACACCAGATAAGCTAAAAACCCCTTCTCGACCATGCGTCGAGCCTTCACATATGAAATAACTCTACGGGTGGCATGACCTGGGGTCCCTCTCAACTACAAACGGGGCAAATCTAGTAAAGCCAAGGTCACGGTCTTGGCGTGACAATCCAAGACAGCATGATATGGGGACAACCAATCCATCCCTAATATAATGTCGAAATCCACCATGTCTAAGAGCAATAAATTAACACGAGTCTCAAGACCCTCAAACACTACCACATAGGAATGATGCACTCGGTCGACCACTATAGAATTGCCCATCGATGTAGATACATAAACAGGAATACCTAAAGCATCACTAGGCACGACCAAGTATGGTGTAAAATAGGATGACACATATGAATAAGTAGACTCAGGGTCAAATAGCATTGAAGCATCTCTATTACAAATCAGAATAGTACCTGTAATAACCACATTTGCTGACTCAGCCTCTGGCCTGGGTGGAAAAGTCTGACATCAGGGCTGAGCCCCACTACCCTGTACTGCCTCTCTGGGATGACCTGCTGCAGGCTGGCCTCCACTCCTGGCGGCCTGAGCTCTACCTCTATGACCTTTACCTCCACCTCTAACACCCCTACCACCACCCCTAGCTGGCTGGGCAGGCTATGGAACCTCTGGTGCCTGAATCCTAGTACGAGAACTCTGATGTTGAGAGCTACTCGAAGCTCGAGGGAAAAATCTGACAATGTGCCTCAGGTCACCACAAGCATGGCAAGACCTCGACTGCTGCGGCTGAGCACCCCTCAACCTTGGTCAAGCCCTCCTGAAATGACCATACTCACCACACTCATAACATCCACGCGACTGTTGTAGCTGTGAAAACTGAGGCTGATCCTGTCGACCTGAATGACTACCTGAAGTACCATGAGTGACCTGGAGAGCTGACTGAAAGGGCCTGGGAGGATGGCCTCTACCATAAGTACCTCTACCTCTAGACAAGGTACCACTGAATCTGCCTGCATGCTGGGGCCTCTTATCCGACCTATTACCGCCTCCCTGTGGCAGGACCACCTCAACTCTACGGCCCATATTGGTCACCTCCTGAAAAGTGATTTCACTCCCGGCCTGAGCCACTGTACCCGGATGATCTGCCACAGCTGGCTGAACTCCTGGAAGTAAACCCGCTCGAATGACGCCCTCCACAAAGCCTACCAATCTGATCAAAGCGTCCTGAAGAACTGGGGTGGCTATGAACCCCTCTGGGACCTGAGCTGGGCCCACCGGAGCTGCTGGGGCTGGAACCTCCTCGTCATAATCAACTTGAGGCTCCACTTCTAGGGCTGCTACTCGGGGCTGAGCTCTGCCCTTGCCTCGGTCGCGCCCTCTGCCCCTCGTAGGAGCTGTTGCTGGGGGCTCGGGCTGCTGTGCGGTAGAAGAGGAAGCACGTGTTCTCGCCATCTACAAAAGAAAAGAGTAGAAAGACAAGCATTATTTGAGAAACAGAATCGCACAACAAGAAAGAATAAAAGAGAAATTTTTCTAACTATGTAGCCTCAGGGGGATATATACAAACGTTTCCATACCAATCTCTCAGACTCTACCGAGTTTGTCCGTGAGTTGCGAGACCTATGTAACCTCGTTCTATGATACCAACTTGTCATGACCCAGAGTTCCCACCCTCGGGAGTCGTAATGGCGCCTACTAATAGGAGCTAGGCAAACTAATTTAATTTACTTCTTTTAGCAATTATCGTCCATTTAATTAAACCAAACATAATATGATAAAGTGGAAGTCTCAAATATAATTAACCAAAAGAAATGCGAAAGTTTAACAAAATCCGCTACCCAAGACTGGTGTCACAACACTCACAAATGTCTAGAGAATACTAAATACAAGGTTTGAATGAAACATAAAACTGTCTGCTTCGGTACAAATGATAACAAACTGAATAAAATAGAAAGGGATTCCGGGCCTCCGGACGTCAGCAAGGCTACCTCGAATGTCCCTGGACTGAAAGCTTACTCCCAGAATGCTACTACTACTCAAATGCTACTCCAACACCTGGATCTGTGCAAAAAGATGCACAGAGTGTAGCATCAGCACAACCGACCCCATGTGCTGGTAAGTGTCTGGCCTAACTTCGGCGAGGTAGTGAAGAGGCTAGGACCAGACTCCAGATAAACCTGTGCAAATATATAAGATATGCAGCAAAGACATAACAGGAAATAACAAGTAAAACTGGGGAGGGGAAATCATGCTCTGGGGTAGCAAATAAAATAAAGTATCAGGGGTAAAAGAGTAAACGATTACAATTCAGCTTCTAACACAGAATAAAGGAAATAAGACCACTTTCATATCCAACTCATCTTGTTGCAGGCGTGCAACCCGATCAAATTTCATCATGACTCGCGGTAGGCGTACCACTCGCTCCCATTTCAATATGACATGTGTAGTAAGCATACCACTCACTCCCATTTCAATATATAATGTGTGGTAGGCGTACCACTCGCTCCCATTTCACTATATAATGTGTGGTAGGCGTATCATTCGCTCCCATTTCAATATGTAATATGGGGTAGGCGTACGACTCGCTCCCATTTCAGTGTATAATGTATGGTAGGCGTACCACTCACTCCCATTTCAATATGTAATGTGTGGTAGGCGTACCACTCGCTCCCATTTCAATGTGTAATGTGTGGTAGACATACCACTCGCTCCCATTTCAATATGTAATGTGTGGTAGGCGTACCACTCGCTCCCATTTCAATGTGTAATGTGTGGTAGGCGTACCACTCACTCCCATTTTAGTATATAATGTGTGCTTGGCATACCACTCGCTCCCATTTCTTTCAACACAGTACACAATATAGTCCCTGCAAGGGAAAAATGTAAGGCTCCGTAAAATCTTGTGCTCAAAACCTAGTAGCTCGTAGTGCCAAGGTCCGAATATGTGTTAGGAATGTGTAGAATTGTTCGGACCCTTTTTACTAATTTTGCACTTAAAAATCAAAAGAATCAATTTTCCAGAAAGTTGTCATTATACGGTCCAGAATGCGGGCGTAGATCAGCTATGCGGACCGCATTTATGCCGCAGAGTGAAGCAGAAGAATTTTCAAAATTGATGTTGAAAATACGGTCCATTATGCGATCGCATAATCAATATGCGGGCCGCATAATCATCGCATAAATTCCTCAAGGATTTGTAGAGGTCAATTCTGCGGTGCAAAATGCGACCGCATAACAGGAATGCGAACCGCATTCCTGTCGCAGACCCAGGAAGACCTTCAGTGTTTTGGGTGCATTTCTGCGGTCCTATCTGTGGACCGCATTTCGATTCTACAAACGCAGAATACGACCGCAGATTTTGCTTGGGCTTTTATTTTTCTAAATTTTAAAACCTGACCCCTTTTTAATAAAACACCTCAATCCCCTCATTTTAACAATCTTTCTGAACAAATTAAGAGAGAGGAAGAGAGGGTCTTGAGAGAGAAAGTCATCTTCTCCAAAATTTGGTTCTTCAAAACCATCTGGGCCGGGAAATTTCAAGCTTATCTTCATACCCCCTTTCCTTACAGGTAAAATCCCTAACTTCTCCCATTGAATTTCTGGTTTAAACTAAGAGGGGGAGTCTCATGCATTAGTCCTTAAAA